>JARHVA010010875.1:115000-118097 GCA_037957365.1 Torreya grandis | reverse complement strand
GTGGATGTATAACTCTATGTTTTCCTCCATAAGTTGTGATGCATATTTTTTGATATCATTATCCTTATGAGATATGGATTATTAGAATATTGTTATCTACTTTTATAAAGGTATCTTGTTCATATCAAGTGATGATTCTTGTAATATTATGGCCAAGGCTAGTGTAGAGGTCATAAGAGTTGTTAAGCTAGTTGTAGGTGAATATGTGATCCATGGGTTGTGAATGTTGTGTTACACACTAATGGTGTTAATACATCCCACATTCAACTTTTACATATTGGTTTATGTTGTGAGGCTTCTTCTTATGTTCTTCCTTTTGGGGATTAGGTACCTTATGACATGATAGATAGTTGTTGAACCTCAATTATCTCCACCTACCAGTTCTCCATTACCTATTACTTGATTGTAATGTTAGAGTTATTTATTTTCTCTTCTCCTTTTTTAGGTGTGGTATCTAAATCTACCTATGCCTTAGCTACCTCTTCTAATTTTTACATAGTTTCCTTTATAGTTTGATCCTTGACATTTTAATTTAACTCTTATTTATGATTTTGTAGGGCCTCTCACTTTTTTTCTTCTTTGGCCCTGGCTTCTAAATCAGACTTGACCTTTATCTTTTGCATCTCATGTAATTATTCCTTATCTTGAGTTTTATTCTTTATTTCCATCTCTTTTTCTTAACTTTTATTTTTATTTTCTCTTCTTACCCATCCTATTTCTTCTTTTGTGCATATTCTTCTACTTGTTTATTATGCATTTTTTTCACCACTTTTTATTCCTTTGTTATTATTACTTCAGGGCCTTGAACTCTACATCTTTTTTATTTTTCCTTTAATTATTCTATGTTTCCATTTGTTCTTTTTATTGCATTATTTTGGCCTACATAGCTTATTATTTTGTTGGGAAATATTCCTATGAATTTGGTTATTTTATCTACTATTAGCTGCTTGGTTGAGATCCTTGAGAACGAGTGTGGGAATACAATGATGGGTTTGGATGGTTTAAATGAAATTTTGAATCACGAGGGGATTAAAAAGTGTAATATTGGACCCTCATGCTTCTACTTATTAGTATCATTATTCTCATAGGTGGGATGATAGTCTTTTTTGAGTGTTTGAATGTGTAAGTTATCTCAAGAAGATGTGCCTCCTTATATTTTTATTATTTAGACTCAATCACATTGAAATTTATTGGTACAAAAAAGGATCACATCCATTCTATTATCAGTAAATAAACCCTTTCCATTATGTGTGACCTTGCCTTATAGATCAATGGTTTTGAAGGATATGATTATTACTTTGCACCTTATGTTGATTTAGGTGGAATGTGTGAAACATTTACTAAAAATGATCATACTCACATTATGATTTGGAAAATGGTAGGTATTCTATATTTTCTCTCTTTGTCTTCATCAATAGTGTCAACTATGACTGACTAAGGAGGTGAAGAAATGTCGACTAGTAAGCTTATATGGATGTTGTTTTGTACTTGATAAATGCACATTACCTTCTAGAAGAAAAAAATATTTGTCTTCTTCCTTTCATAGAGTTATATGCTTGTGTATTCCAACATAGAATTATAAACTTCATCCTATGATACATCCATATGTATAGGATGTATAGGATTGTTCTTGACATCAACCCTAGGGACATTTTTGTTAATGAGCTTGGGTTTGGTGCTATGAATTTTTCTCTTGGCTAGAGGATGTCATGTTATCCTATACATCGAATCCTTTCATTTCTTCTTAGTAGTCAGTCATGTATCCGTATATGTTTTAGGATGTACCTAAACTTTGGCTTACATTTATGTTGGAAATGTCTATTATGTGCTTGGAGGCATATATCATAACTACTAGATGGTTTTAGTATGTAGGATTTACTATTGTGGAGATTTTGCCTTCACCCCCAACATAGTGATGAAAAAATTGAAAGGAAGTGACTGTTTCCTTAGGTAACTCATAGACTGTGATCTAAATCCCATCATGTAAACCCAAATATTGTAAGTTATCCTTAGTCATTGAGAGGTGAAAAATGATGAGATATTTTTAACTCTACCCACCATATGATGAGAGGTGAAAAATCATCCACAATTAATGTTATTGGATTAATAGGGATAGCTTGGCTAAGATACAAGTTAATAATCACATGCCAATTTATGGTTCTAGGCTTAGCATTAGTATATAATTTGATAAACATGTTGCAAGTTATGATCATGGGCTTATATTTAAGATCTCAATAAATATATTTTTATAAGTTGTTTGAAGACTAAAAGAGTTCCCACCATCAGATTCGAAACATATGAAACTCTAGAGAATATATGTAAATTCGTACCTGTAAGACATTAGATATAAAACACTCATTTAAGTTGAGGTATAGAATTTTATTAACATAAAATCTCATTCTATTAATATTCTTAATATTAATAATTACATGTTGGTCCTAAGTCCATAGGGCATCTCTTAACTTATATCTTTTAAACAGAGATATCTCCTTATAAATTTTATTTATTCATACTGAATCTTTATTGCATAAATATATGTTTTATAAATATATAATCATGGCCAATTCCTTATATTAAGTTCACACTATAACGTAAGTAATCATAATGAATTCCATGTGACTTACATGCTACTTTCCTTGTATTTACTATATGAATTAAAATATTTATTTGTAACCAATAAAATATAAATTGTAAATGGTAAATTTTAATGCCTCTTAATTATTACTTCATGTGTGCCAACTATGTTAAGTCTAACATAAATACTAACTACTAAAGTTTCTAGTGGTCTAAAAATTGTTCGAAAAATCATCCTTATTTATAAAAGGTTTTTGACCCATTAATCTAAAAGCATACATGAAATTAAATATTTAATGGAGTAATACCTTTATTTTTTGTTTAACCTTAGTTGAGATTAAGATAACCCCACATTTGATAACTAGTGTGGGTACCAGCTTTGGACACATTAGGAGGTATGGGTGTCCTAGATGGAAACAATTGGTTAGGATTATAGAGAGGTCCTACTAAAATAAGAATCACAAAGATAACACAAATAAGTAGCATCTAATTTTTATTGGATCAGGAACTAGTAGAGGAAGAG
>JARHVA010010875.1:97500-107500 GCA_037957365.1 Torreya grandis | reverse complement strand
CCTAGACTTAAATAGCTATCTCATTCAGAGATAAAGTCTCAATAAATGTGCCTAATGTTGAAGTGATGGAGTTTCCTACTCAGAAGAGTTTATCCCAAAACATCACTTGAGGTAATCGATCAAGATGTCATTTATTGGTTTTCACCTCTTACACACTACTTAGGTGGTCTTGTAGTTTTCTAACTAAGAAGTGTACCAATATACAACCCTTGTGGGTTTTCAATAGATTGGAATAATTAGGTGGCCACCCTTTTAGTTTATCAACCAGTCTATCCCTGATCCTAATGCTTAGGACCTTCCCTATAATATTTTTTTAAAATGAAATATTAGAATCTATGTAGTACCCAAAGAGATGGTGGAGGCATAGACTACATAAGTGGATGTAAAGGAGTTTATAAAGATGATGTTGCTATTATTTTTGTTGAAGAGGTCAAAACTATAGAACTGGTTATTGGAGGCATTTTATTGTTTGGGTGACTAGTATAGTTGTGCCAAATTTTCTCTATGAGAGCTCTTGTTGGAGCTAGTTTGGTGGGATGAATTTCATATCTTTGATGATTTGAATGATAGATCCATCCAAATTAGCCAAGTACTTCTTAAACATCATCCAACTGATGAGAACTTCCCACACAATACTTGTAATAATTTACAATAGCACTTTACATCCCATCAGATTCTAGATATCATCATTCTCTATTTTCAATAGGATGGCCTTATCATTTGACACCTTCTATTAGATTTCTTGTGTCAAATCTCCAAGTATGTTTGCATGCCTCTGCATCTAAATTCCTACAAATTTATTATACAACATCTCATTTTTCCATGTTTTTAGCTTACACATCACATTATATCTTGAATTAATATATAATTTAATGTGGCATCCAGTTCATTCAAGGTAACTAAATGAGCCCCCATTATTACTTTGGCTCTATCAACCTTGGTCAACTCTATGTTAAGCTTATTCCATATGGTGTTTAGTTAATTCTTCTAGTATATCATTTTTTAACTATTTTTTGACCCCAGAGTGCAACGGTGTACAAAGCATGCTCATAGTCTTAGAGGAGCTCAAACATGGACTTTATCTCTACCTTGATATTTTGAACTTTCTTGCAAAGTTATTGTAGATTATGTGTAGTGATCATGTCCTTTGTTATCTATGACAAAATATCTATGATCTTATTCTCCTTAGACATGAATTGGGCACCTAATATATGGAAAATAAATGTAGGAAGTGTCATTAGTGAGATTACTAGCCTTTGTAAGGTGGAGGTACAACTGTATATTTTCCTCCCTAAGTTGTGATGTATCTTTTTTGATATAATTATCCTTATGAGATATGGATTATTGGAATACTGTTATCTACTTTTCTAAATTTATCTTGTTCATATCAAGTGATTATTCATTTAATATTATGGCCATGGATAATGTAGAGGTCATAGGAGTTGTCAGGCTAGTTATAGGTGAATCTATGATCCATGGGTTGTGAATGTTGTGTTACACACTAATGGTGTTAAGACATCCCGCATTCAACTTTTACATATTGGTTTATGTTGTGAGGCTTCTTCCTATGTTCATCCTTATGGGGATTAGGTACCATATGACATGATATATAGTTGTTGAACCTCAATTATCTCCACCTACTTGCTCTCCATTGACTATTACTTGGTTATGACGTCAGAGTTATTTGGTTTATCTTCTCCTTTTTTAGGTTTGTTATTTGAATCTACCTATATCTTAGCTGCCTCTTCTAATTTTTCCATAGTGTCCTTTATATTTTAATCCTTGACATTTTTATTTAATTATTATTCATGATTTTGTAGGGCCTCTCACTTTTTCTCTTCTTTAGCCTTGGCTGCTATATCAGCCCTGACCTTTATCTTTTGTATCTCATGTAGTTATTCCTTATCTTGAGTTTTATTCTTTATTTCAGTCTATTTTTCTTATTTTCTTATTTTTTATCTTCTTACCCATCCTATTTCTTCTTTTGTGCAACTTCTTCTGCTTCTTTATTATGCAATTTTCACCACTTTTTATTCCTTTGTTATTATTACTTCAGGGCCTTGCACTCTGCATCTTTTTTATTTTTATTTTTCCTTTAATTATTATATGTTTCGATTTGTTCTTTTTAATTCATTATTTTGGCCTACAGAGCTTATTATTTTGTTGTGAAATCTTTCTATGAATTTGGTTATTTTATCTACTATTGGCTGCTTGGTTGAGATCCTTGAGAATGAGTGTGGGAATACAATGATGTATTTGGATGATTTGAATGAAATTTTGAATCATGAAGGGATTAAAAAGTGTAATATTGGACCCTCATGCTTCTAGTTAGTGGTATCATTATTCTCACAGGTGGGATGATAGTCTTTTTCAAGTGTTTAAATGTGTAAGTTATCTCAAGAAGATGTACCTGCTTATATTATTCTTATTTATACTCAATCACATCGACATTTATTGGTATGAAAAAGGATCCCATCCATTCTATTATCAATAAATAAACCCTTTCCATTACGTGTGACCTTACCTTATGGATCAATGGTTTTGAAGGATATGATTATTACTTTGCACCTTATATTGATTTAGGTGGAATGTGTGAAACATATTCTAAAAATGATTGTACTCACATTATTATTTAGAAAATGGTAGGTATTCTATGTTTTCTCTCTTCCTCTTCATCAATAGTGGAAATAATGACTAACTAAGGAGGTGAAGGAATGCCAACTAGTAAGCTTTTATGGATGTTGTTTTATACTTGACAAGTGCAAATTACCTTCTAGAAGAAAACAAAATTTGTTTTCTTCCTTTCATAGAGTTATATGCCTATTTATTCAAACATAGAGTTATAAACTTCATCCTATGATACATCCATATCTATATGATTGTTCTTGACATCAATCCTAGGGAAATTTTTGTTAATGAGCTAGGGTTTGGTGCTATGATGTTTTCTCTTGGCTAGAGGATGTCATGTTATCCTATACATTTAATCCTTTCATTTCTCCTTATTAGTCACTCATGTATTTATATATGTTTTAGGATGTGCCTACACTTTGGCTTGAATTTATGTTGGAAATGTCTATTGTGTACCTAGAGGCATAAATCATAACTATTGAATGGTTTTGGTAATTAGGATTTATTATTGTAGAAATTTTGCCTTCACACCCAACATAGTGATGAAAAATGAAAGTGATTGTTTTTGTAGGTAACTCATGGAATATAATCTAAATCCCATCATGCAAACCCAAATATTACATATTATCCTTGGTCATCAAGAGGTGAAAAATGATGATATATTGGAACTATACCCACCATATGTTGAATCGAACCAACTACACATAATACTACCCTATCTCTATCTACGAAATGTTGATGAAGGTAGTGGAGAGCCATAAGTATATGTTTGTATTAAATTTCCCATTTTAGGACTTATACTACTTAAAAGAGATGAGTAATAATAGGAACTGATATAAAAATGCCTTTAATTAATCCAAATAACCTTCTCAATAATTGTGGTGAGTTTGGATACTAAAATCATTGATCAGTTGATGTAATTATGTAGTCATATCATTTGATATGAAATATCAATGACCCATTTTGTATCTTTTCTCTCACTCTTGGTGGTCTTCCAAAAGCACTTTGTGATGCATTTAGAGTGAATGTGCACCAAAATATCCTTTACATAGTTGATAGTGATCTCATTAGATTCCCTGTTATACTTCTCCTCGATATAAAAGTGATTAGGAGAAGCCTTTGTTTTATATGTAGAAGAGATTTACCTCAAGCTAGAAGTCTTGTTTCCTATTACATGGCCATCAAATTGATAAATATTGTGACATCCTTGAAGAGATAGATTGAACCTTCATTGTAGCAACTAATAAGTGTCATCATCATTATCTACCAATGTAAAACATTTTTCAAGGATATTGCATTTGTTTATGTTTGAGTTATGGTCTATTTGAGGGAGATTTAATGAGAAATGTGTCTAAAAAGGGATTATACTTAGTTTTCAAGTCATGAAAGAGGAGTTGAAACATTCTAAAATGTCTTCATGATCCCTCATTATGATATAATCATAGATATGCATATAAATGGCCCACCCTCCTAAGAATTTTCTTCATGTGATGTAATTTAGCACTCTAAATGAGGTTTTATGTTGATGTTTGGCTTTGAAAAATGCCTAGATGCATAGTTTTCAATGTATGGATGCATTTAGTATCTTATAAAAAGTCATAGCAACCTTGTTGGTTCATTCCATGGTTATAATCTTACAAAATCCATTAACAAAGTAATATTTCATAAGTAGAATGGTCTAAGGGTCATTATCCATGTCTTTAGAGTGAGGAAATGCATTCAAAATCCAAATATGGTTATTAAGGCCTCAGTGTTCTTCCATTATGCCTTTATGACCATGTTTAGTAGATAGATGTTGGCTTGGTTCAATCTTTACTCCTTGTAACTCCACTTAACATACTTCATGCATTAAATGAAACTAATACCTAAACCATAAATGTATGTTTCATCATGATATTCAAGTCATTATGTTTTTATAACATACAAATCCTCTTAAAATAATCATTTTTAAGTCTTTCAGGAGAAAATTTACTAATGATAGGTTTTAAGTAAAATCTCATGAATAATGAGTATAGTCCTAGAAAATTACAAGTTTTCATCTTGAATACACAAGTTACAAGGGTTATAAAAGTTTCATACATGGAACTAGGATCACAGTACCTTCTTAAAACACCTACAAAGTGTATCAATCTTCCTTAATGCTTTAATATGAAAAATCAGCAATAAAAGCCCTCAAACATGAAGGTTTTCAAGAGGTTTAAGGTTTTCATAGGGTATTATCGAGAGTATTAGATACTATCCATGATATTAAAGGACAAATAGAGTTAAAATGAGGTCCCATCATCATTTTCAATCTTTCACATGCTTTCAAAGTAGAGAATCAAGCTCACAATCCCCCATATAGAGAAAAATTAGTTCAATATCTTAGTCTTAGGAACCTACATGTAGTTTTCATGGATAAGACATATATGTTCAAGAGATCCATTCATTGTTAAAACCATTGGAGGGCATGTGGAGATATTTAATTATCATCCACAAGAATTTATAAGCAACAAGAAAAAAATAGGGCTATGAATAATCCTTAAGAAGCCTTGAAATTACCTTTAAATAGCCTGAGATAAACACCATTACAGGTTTGTGTGTACTCTTCTAAATGCATGGGAATGATTGAATGATGGATTAAGTTAATATATTTTTTAGGAATAATCTTGATTCATCAATATTTACCATAAATCTTGGAATCACATAAAATTTTCAAGAAGACTACAAGTAGTTCTAAACCCTAGAACCTGTGGATCTACTTTTTGATGTTTTAAAAATTGCTTGAATGGGAAATATGATGTTTTAAAGTCCTATAATGATGTAAATATTATTATATATCATCCAAATATATATGTAGGCCCATGGGATCGATTCTAAAGTCTTGTTCAAGCTCATAAATAACCTTTACAAGTCTACAGAAAGGAGTAATCTTTTTAGTATGTTTTAAGAAATTTCCCTCTAAATGCAGGGTCCACAAACAAAACCTAGAATCTCTTCCCTACATCCCAATGCGATGCCATGAAAGTTGTAGGTATATTGATGGTGATTGCAATGTCATAGGCTATTATGACTTCATTTGATTCTTTCACCAAATTTAATTTCATTTCAAGATTAAAACATCAACATAAATATATTGTAAAGGGATGATAATAGTATCATTGGGATAGTTAAACTATACACATCGATTGATGTTGTGGAACAAACCATGCTTTAGTGATGGATAGAATATTCCCTTCCAAATGCCCACTAGATCCTTTATATGAATTTCAACATGGTTCAATCTCAGTTAGCTAAAGAAGTTTGTCTTCTCATGAAGTGGTATGCTAAGGAAAGAAATGCTTGGTATTATATGTATAAAAAACTTGGGTTGTTTTATTCAAACAACCACCATAAGAAAGATTTAAAAACACCCTAGTTCCTTTGATCCAAATTTTGGCAGTGAGAGGATAGAGTGAAGTGTTAAAATGCCTTGAATCTACTCTTATAGGAAAAATAATTTTTCTTTTTTCATGTTCTTGATATGATTGTTTTTTTATTCCCTAACACTTTTTTGTTATATCACTATCCTATATTCTTCAATATAGAATGTACTACTCCTCTGGTGAGGCCCACTAAAATATAGTTTTATCTCAATGCTCATGTTGAACATGACTATCAGACATATTATCAGAATTTGGAACTTGGTTTCCAATCCCACTATAGATACTAGATGAAGTCCATGGTGTGTTTATGATCTTTTTCACACAACCACTTTCTTTCAGGTGTATATTAATCAAGCTACTAATTTTCACTAGCATATTCATAAGTCCACAAACCATGAATACATCTATATTTCATAAGAGATAGAGGCCTTACCTTTCAATGTTCACCTTCAAACTCAAGAAACACTTTATAGAGATAAACTTCAAACTAAGGAAGCCTCTAAGGCCGTAGGATCTTAAATTCAATCTCGAATTCATTGGCTAAAAATTGGATACAAAGTCACTAAATAATTATTCTCTCTCTTTCATTGTTGAAGATTTGTTGATAGAATCAAACCCATCAAGGAAGGGGTTGTTAGGGTTACCAAGATTTATGACATATTTCAATATTTTGTATGCCATTATCATGGTGTTTTTAAAACCCAAACCACCTCTCCCAAGCATGAAACAACTATTTCTCAATGCCTTTAAGTTATCCCTTGTAGTTTTTTTGAAGTTTAATGGGTTGTTTTTGATAGACCCATCACCTCGACTGGTCTTAAGGAATCAATTATTCATATAGATACAAGAAAATACATAGGCATTGATAGATTCCCTATGATTTTTATAAAACATTATGGGATAGTATGCATTTTATCTTCACAAGGTTTACTATGAAGTTGTTTTGTTCAAATCTCTAGGGACTCTCATCAATAAAGGCAACATCAAGTTTATTCCCTTTGCTCATAATCTTGAGGTTATTACTAATTGAATACCCACCACCCTTCTTAATGTTTATTACACAATTATTGCTAAGGATCTAGCCCTAAAAATCAAGCATCTTATTCCTTTAATTTTTAGAAGTGAACATACAAGGTTCATCTAATATAGATATGTTCTGGATAATGCCATTATTGTCTACAAAGGCATGGAATGGGATCGTGTGTGTAGTCAAAAGGTCCTTTTTGTCAACATTTATTTTTAAATGGCTTATGATTGTATAGATTGGCCTTTTATTACTTCCATGATCCAATCTCTTGTCTTTGGCCCCATATTTGTGCAAGTTTTGAATATGCTTTTCTAAGATGTCAGGGTGTGTATTACCATGAATGAGGATCAATCTAGTTTTTTTGGGATACATAGATATATTAGACAAGGTTGTGCTTTATCACCTTTTCTATATGTCTTAACGGCTAAATTTGTTAACTATGTCTTAGCTAACTATACCTACCTAAGTTTGGTGAAGGGCATATCTCTACCTAGTTTTGAGCATGAATTATTTAATGGTCACTTTTATGATGATTATTTCCTCATTATTTAGGAAGAACCCTTGGTCAAGAATTCTATGGAATGTATTCACATTTTCTATTTGACCTCTAGGTATCCATATAATGAAAGAAAATGTAGTTTTACCAAAAATCACTTTTTCCCAAAACTCCTTAGCTAGATGGAGATCAATGTTAATGGTTCATCCTTAGAGTCCAATTTAAGTTTTTAGGAATAAAATTTTCCTTTCTATCCTCTCATGGTTCTTTCTAGTCTTATGTGGTTTAAAGGGTTGACAAAAATATCTTTTTTTAGATCATCAAACCCTTATCATTAGCAAGTAAGTTTTAGATTTCCTCCAATGTGTTGGCTACTACTCATGTTTACTACTCATGTTGGGATCCCTCAAATGATTATTATGCCAAGTTGGAAAAACTCTTATGATATTTCATATGAGACAACTCTGAAGACCATAAGGGTTTTCACAGATTATCATGGGATATGCGTTTATAACCTAAAGAGGCTAGTGGAATATGATTCATTTATATTAGTTTCAATGTCTTAATCTTAGCATTTAGTAGATAATTAATAAAATGTTAGGTGTTGAATCTTGGAAGATTTTGTTAAGAAATTGTCTTTATCAGGAGCACCCTTTTGGGAAAAAGTCCTAGCAAGGCCTTGGTTTGCATATTATTCTCATCACCCCTATTCTAGTTAATATTAATAGCATTTTTGTTTCTCTAAGTATTTGGAAATATTGGGAATGACTCTAAACAAATCTCATTTGGGTGGGAGAGGGATTTAAGAATGGAATATCTCCTAATAATCACTCCCTTTGATAGTAACCAACATTAAATTTTCATAATGTTAATTTTGCCATGGTCCCATGGATGAAGAGGGTGAAGTTGAAAAATGGTGTTAAAACTATTAGGGATTTATTATATAAAGTTTTCCACACATAGATTCCATACCATCTAGTTTGGAACACATTTAATCCTAAGAAGGAAGATGTTGAGTCTATTACATAAATGTAGATCTCCATACCTAAAGATTACCTTCATAACATTGGAGTTAGTTCCCTTAATCCTTGGTGGAAGGATTGTTACTTGCATTCTACCTTACCCTTTTTGGGTATTCTCATTTTGGAAATAAGTTTTTGGTGCCTTAGCATATTGAGGATGGTATTCTAAATCACTGATAGAATATTTATTCCAATCAAGTAGTCTAGTCTATAATGTTTTCCATAATATGGGATACTTTTATTGAACCCAACAAGGATAATGTACTCTAGTGTCTTGTTCATCAAGGCTTGAATGTGGCTTATTATCTCAAGCATATGGGGGTTTTAAATACTATTTACACATCTTGTTACCATACAAAGTCAATAAAGCATATCTTATAGTTTTGTGCTCATGCCCATTTGGCTTATAATTACATTCACACCCTTTTTAATCCTTTAAGACCAAAATAATTTACCTAGGAAATAGATCTCTTAGGGGACTCTTCTTTGTTCCTTTGAAATATATAATATATTTTAGCATATTTTCTATGTTATTATTTTTTAAATTTATAAAGCTATAAATAATTTTTTTTAACCATGAAGATATGGAAAGATGTTTTTTGTAACTAAAAAAGTCTTTTGATCTCTACTATCATCCTCCAGATTCAGATCTAAATAGACAAATTTTTTTTGGAGCTTAATCATCTTTAGATTTTAATAGATCACTAGGGAATTCCCTATATACGATAAGTTGTGATTCTTTGGATCCTCCATGTTTCCATTCATATCCTCATAGAAGAGGACATGGTTTTAATTGACAATGTTCTCAAAGCTATCATAGGATCTCATGTCCTCATTCTCTCCAGTCATCACCTCATTGTGATAGCCTTGATGGTTTTTTACAGAGGAGGTAGTGGAGAGGGATGGGATAGGGGCTTCCTCCATCTGACAAATTTCCATGCCTAACCCTTGCTATTTTTCCCTTCTAGTAAATTGATGAAACTAGAAAAAACCAACATAATTATAGGTGGGATCCCTTAATTTTTTATGATGGTCCCCTACTAAAGGGGGTTGGGGAGGAAATCGATAGGATAATTTTTCTTTGCACCCCCTACCTAACATGTTTGTAGTTATTACATAAGGAGTTTCTTATACTTTTGATTTCTATGTGATATTTTTTTGGTTTTTACACACTTATGTCAGTATGAATTGACATGATTTTTTTTGTGTGGTCACTATTGACCCTCTATTGGACTTGTTCATCTCTTGAGGCTTTTATAGCTAGGTGTGATTCTTCTTATGGGGTGTGACTTTTACAACCATTTTTTTTAAATGACTACCATTATGCCGTATTAGTTTTTATTAATATAAGTATGATTTTAAATAAAAGAATACTCTAGTGTTTACATCCATCTTTTATAAAACATATTCAATCTTAGAGAGA
>JARHVA010010875.1:0-92500 GCA_037957365.1 Torreya grandis | reverse complement strand
GTTAAACCTCTAGGTAAATTCATCTATTTTAAAACTAGCATATTTTAAATTTTAAAAACACAACATGTATATGTCAAGATTGAATTCTCACAATACCTCCACAAGACCATTGGTTTCTAAATTTGAGGAAATAATTTCATCTAAAATATTATGCACAACAACCTTCCTAACACCTATTTTTAGTGCCAGTTTTCAGTCTAGAAGATCAAGGATTATCCACACATGGTGGTAATGAACTTATGGATAAAGCCACAAATGATCCCACTTGATCCCTTGTTATAAATAATTATTGATGGCATGTGTTTGGTTGTCAAAAAATTCAAATTAGTAGAAATAAATAGGTGATCTCTTCCATTCCTAAGTCAACCAAAGCCACCATTGTGGAGAACCTGTAATTAGTTATATAATAATTAACTACTTAGAATCCTCAAGAAAACCATATAAGTCATAATAAGCAATTCAGAGGCCACCAATGAGATTTTTATGATGCAAGAGTATTTGAATCATGGTATCTCTTAATTTAACTATCAAGAGTCCTCATCATATAATGAACCTATCATGAATATAAATCCTGTGTAAACTCTCATTTCCCCACATTTCTATCGTACAAAATGATCATGAAGCCCTTCTCATAGAAGAAATGAGGAAGATTGTTTGAAAAATAACCAAAAACCTGTTAGGATCTATCAACACAATTGATTACTTTTGTGTAATCAACTAAACATGAAATACAATGAAGGAATAAGTAACTAGAATCAGAAATAATAAAGAATATGAGATACAAGAAACAACCCAAAAACTTGTATTAAACTCTTCGAGAAGGAAATACAATGAAGAAATCTCTCTTTCTTCTCACACCTCTCAGATGTACAAATCTCTTTCCCTCAAGAGTTTCTCTCTCAATTACAACCAACTCCAACACTCGGATTGATTCACATTTACATGTATTGTCTTAATAAGCTATGAAAAACTAATCCTATTATATAATACTAGGATTCATGAGCTATGCATTCTCCATCGTTAGATACACCTCTTAATCAAAGGTTCAAATCAGTCCTACCAAAAATAGAAACGTGGAATCAATACTAACAGTTACTCTTTTGATGCAAACAATCTATTCTACCTCAAAAATAGAATTTTGGAATCCACAGGTGACCGATGTTGGTCTCTATCTATCTGCACATGACTGATGTCAGCCGATCCATAATCGACGTCGATAGCCTCTGGTCAACTCCTGACCGACGTCGGTCACTCCTGACTGATGTCAGTGACTATGTAACTCTAGTAACCTTGCATTTGCTCATTTGGTGAAGCTTTTAGCTCCACAACTCAAAAATCTCACACTTGGAGTTAAACAACAGCACCTATACCTGTACAACAACATCTTTTAGCTTCTCCATCTTCAAGCTCAATCTTGAAGACCAACAAAAGTTGAATGAAGATTCAACTTCTCCTTTGTTACTAGCTTGGTTAACATATCAGTAGGGTTCTTATTTGTATGGATCTTTTCCAGCTTCAAATCACCATCCTCCAATACCTGTCTAATGAAGTGGTACCTAAGCTGTATATGTTTGGTTCTTGAATGAAAGGCTGAATTCTTTGCCAAATGAATTGCACTTTGACTATCATTGTATAATCTATAACTCTCTTACTCCTTTCCAAACTCTTCCATGAACCGATTCATCCATATCATTTCCTTGCTAGCCTCTGTGACTGTAATGTATTCTGCCTCTGTAGTAGACAAGGCAACAACCTTCTACATCTTTGAAATCTAGCTAACCGCCATTTCACCAATAGTGAAAACATATCCTGTGGTGCTTCTCCTGCCATCCAAGTCACCTACCATATCTAAATCTACATACCCATGTAGAGAAGTGTTTGACCCTCCATAGCATAAATGCCTACTACTGGTCCCTCTCAGATATCTGAGAATCCACTGAACTGCTTTCCAGTGCTCCTTCCCTGGATTGGCCATATACTTGCTGACAACTCCCACTGCTTGGGCAATATCTAGTCTAGTACATACCATTGCATACATTAAGCTTCCAACTAATGAAGAATATGGAACTTTACTCATGTACTGAACCTCATCATGTGATTTTGGACACTGTTCTTTGCTCAACTTGAAGTGTCCAGCCATAGGTGTGCTTACTGGTTTTGCATCATGCATATTGAACCTCTTCAACACCTTGTTCACATAATCCTCTTGAGACAAAATCAAACTACGATTTTTCCTATCTCTCTTAATACTCATGCCAAGGATTTTCTTTGCTACTCCCAAATCCTTCATGGCAAATGTGTGAGCTAATTTTACCTTAAGGTCAATAATATCCTGTATGTGTGAACCTAAAACAAGCATATCATCTATATACAGTAACATGATAATATAACTAGCATTATCCAATCTTTTGAAATAAACACAATGGTCAGATTGACATCTATAGAAGCCATGCTCTATCATAAACTTGTCAAATTTTAAATACCATTGTCTAGGAGCTTGCTTAAGACCATATAAGCTTTTCTTCAACTTGCACACAAGTTTCTCCTTACCTTTGACTTCATAACCTTCTGGTTGATCCATATATATTTCTTCATCCAAATCTCCATAAATAAATGTTGTCTTAACATCAAGCTGCTCAAGATGCAAATCCTTAATAGCAACTAAAGACAATACAGTCTGAATAGAAGTCATTTTAACTACAGGAGAAAAGATTTCACCAAAATCAATACCTGGGTTCTGTGTAAATCCCTTCACTACCAACCTGGCCATATGTCTCATTTGTCCATTCTCTCCTTCTTTTACCCTATAAACCCATTTTTTTTAGTGGTTTCTTTCCCGTGGGCAACTCAACCAAATCCCACATTTGGTTCTCTTTCAAGGAATCAATTTCCTTATTCATGCAAGCTCCCACTATTTCCTAGTTTCCACCTGCATTGCTTCATCAAAACTCTTTGGTTGTCCACCATCAGTGAGAAATAAGTAGAATAAAGAAGGGGAATATCAAATTAGAGGTTTACTTACCCTTTCTAACCTCCTTATGGGCATTTGAGACTCATTCACAGCTTGCTGTCCACCCAAATTCTCTGACAGTGACCGATGTCAGTCGTCTCCTAGTCTATAACTGACCGACATTGATTCCACATGATCAACGTTGGTTCCTATTCGGTTGACATCGATTACAAACTGACCGATGTTGGTTCCTCCCTGATTGATGTCAGTTCTAGCATGACCGATGTCAGTGTCTGTGTTTTTTGGAGTGTGATAATTTTAACCCGTGAGCTCATTTTGGATCATCACCTCGTCTAAATCAACATTTCTCTGCTTAGATTTATTCAGCTTCTTGAGCTGATCACTGTACATCACCTTCTAATTGAAAACAACATCACGGCTTCTAATAATTTTGTTAGTTCCTAAAATCTGAAATCTCTAGAGCCATAACAAATAAATGTGCACTGCATAGATTTAACATCTAGCTTCTTTCTATTTTCTTTATCAATGTGCACAAAAGCTTCAGAACCAAAAACTCTAAGAAATGAAAGATCTACCTTTTTACCTATCCATGCCTCTTCTGGAATTCCACCATCCAGTGCAGTAGAGGGTCCTCTATTAATCAGGTAAACCACAATATCTACAACTTCTGCCATAAACTGTAAGGGTAAACTAGCATGCAACCTCATACTCCGTGCACGCTCCAGTATTATTCTATTCATCCTTTCAGCAACTCCATTTTGCTGAGGTGTCCTTGGAACCATCTTTTGCCTACATATTCCATTCATAGAATAGTAACTATTGAATTTATATTTGCAGTACTCACCACCATTGTCAGATCTAAGGCACTTCAATCTCAAACCTATTTCATTCTCAACCAAAGCTTTTCATATCTTGAATGTGTCAAAAACATCAAATTTCTTCCTTATGCAATAGACCCATACCTTTTTTGTACCATCATCAATGAAAGTAACATAATACCGTGATCCTCTAATAGAAGCTACCTGGGCTAGTCCCCACACGTCTATGTGAACAAGCTCCAACTTGTGCTTCTTCTTTGTTGACCCAATTTTGAGAAACTTCACTTTCCTCTATTTTCCAAAAATACAATGCTCACAAAAATCTAGATCTATGCTTTTCAAATATGAAAGCTTACCTTTTGACTTAAGAACAGTCATTCCCTTCTCACTCATGTGGCCAAGCCTACAGTGCCACAACTTTACATCTACATCTGAAGTAGATAAAATAGAAGGAGAATGATTAGTGATACAAGTAGATAGATACAATGTACCTACTTTCTTACCTCTAGCTATTACAAGTGCTCCCTTGGAAACTTTTCAAGATTCTACTATGAGAGTTACTGTGCAACCCTCATCACCCAACTTTCCTACAGAGATCAAATTCTACTTTAGGATGGGTACATGCATGACATCCTTCAACACCCATGTGTTGCCATTCTACAATTTCAGCTACACTTTTCCTTTGCCAATAATTTTACAAGGTTCATCATCCCATAAATAAGCTATTCCAAAATCTCCATGGACATAGTCATTAAAAAATTCCCTATTTGGGGTAGCATGGAAAGAGGCACCAGAATCTAAAACCCAAGATTCTATTTTATTATCCAAAGAAAAAATAAGAGCATCCTGTGCAACAATACCTGCAACTTTTGCTTCTTCTTTACCTTCATGCTGATTTTCTTCTTTAACTTTCAACCAGCAATCTTTCTTTGCATGCCCTTTCTTTCCACAATTCCAACAGAGTATATTTCTGCCATTTTTAGATTTGGATCTATTACTCATCTTTGACTTTGACCTTGATCTCCCTTGATTGCCCTTATTTCTTTGCCTTCCCCTGCTTTCAAAACTTAAAGCATTACCTGATGTTTCCTCTGTGCTTATCCTGTGAATTTCTTCATTCAAGATTACACTAACAACATCATCAACCTTCAAGATATTTGGAGCAGATGCAGTATTACTAACTGCCATTACCAAACTATGCCAACTTTAAAGTAAAGAGCATAAGATTAAGAGAGCCTTAATTTCATCATCAAAAACTATTTTGACTAAATTTAATTGATTTACATTTCTATGGAAATCATTAAGATGATTAGATACAGATCCACCTTCCTACATTTGCAAATTAAATAATTGCTTCATAAAATATACCTTATTTGAAGCTGAGGGATTTTCATATAAATTTGCTAAAGTATCCATTAACTCTACCATTGTCTTTGCCTGTGATAAGTTGGATATCGCAGAAGATGCCAGACTCAATCTTATAGATCCAAGAGCCTTTCTATCAAGAACATTCCATTCTTCATCTTGCATATATGTGGGCCTTCTTGAGACCCCACCGAATGGTAAGTATAGATCTTTTTTGATATAGATAATCTTCTATCTGCATCCTCCATAATTGGTAATTCTTGCCATTAAACTTCTCCATTCTAAGTTTACTTTCTTCTGCCATTACTTTATTCCCACTCAATCAAAAACCCTTGTGAGTGACCTTTAATCAACAAACACTAACCCGATCTGATACAACCTGTTAGTAACCCAGTGCTCTGATACCACTTGTTAGGATCTATCAATAATTGATTACTTTTGTGTAAGCAACTAAACACAGAATTAAACTAGAAGGAATAAGTAACTAGAATCAAAAACAACAGAGAATATGAGATACAAGAAACAACCCAAAAACTTGTATTAAACTCTTCCAGAAGGAAATACAATGAAGAAATCTCTCTTTCTTCTCACACCTCTCAGATGTATAGATCTCTTTCCCTCAAGAGTTTTCTCTCTCAATTACAACCAACTCCAACACTTGGATTGATTCACATTTACATGTATTGTCTTAATAAGCTATGAAAAACTAATCATATTATATAATACTAGGATTCATGAGCTATGCATTCTCCACCGTTAGATACACCTCTTAATCAAAGGTTCAAATTAGTCCTGCCAAAAATAGAAATGCAGACTCAATACTAACAGTTACTCTTTTCATGCAAACAATCTATTTTGCCTCAAAAATAGAATTCTGGAATGCATAGGTGACCGACGTCAGTCCCTATCTATCTGCACATGACCGACGTCAGCCGATCCATAACCGATGTCAGTAGCCTCTGGTCGACTCCTGACCGATGTCAGTCACTCCTGACTGATGTCGGTGACTATGTAACTCTAGCAACCTTGCATTTTCTCATTTGGTGAAGCTTTTAGCTCCACAACTCAACAAAACCTATTGTGCTCATATAAATCCTTTCAAAAGGTCAATATTGAAAGTTACTAAATAATTGCTTCATGACACTTAAAATCTAATATGAGAAACAATGAATATTGATAGTTTTCATGAATATATATTTATGGAATGTTCATGGTTAAATTTACCCAGCATGTAAGTACACGGTTTGGACCATATATCATACTTTTTAAAATTTACATATTCTATGTTTGCATTAGGTGAAGATTAATAGTTCTAATTTCTAGATGGAAGATAAAACCATCTACCCTAATTCTTTATGTCACATGTTTAGCCCTGAGATGGGACATGGTGAGGTTGTCACTATGATAGTTCCATTTTTGCCTCTTTTATTATAGATTGGGTAATGGACACATCTAGTCATGCTCTTTGGATGGTGTGCCATTTTTATAGAAAAATCCTTGGGCTCGCCAATATTTATGTATCTAGTGGCATCGTTGACTGAGTGATTTATTTTCAATGAATAGTAGAGTAATTCCCAATTTCTCTCTACTTATTCATGGATATTTTAATATAGTTTAATATTTATAAGATACATAAGGAACTCTACCCATGATGTGGTATAAGAGAATGAGAGCCATACTTTTACTTACAAACTAAATTATAGTGACTCATCGCTAAAAATCCTCTTTCCCCACCACTCAGTTCACTTTGTCCAAATTTCACCAAAAATTGGAAGGGTTATTAAGATATTAAACATAAACCTCCTTTTTAAGTAAAATGTATTCTCATTTTCCCATATATATGACATGGCAATCTATGTGCTCTTAGATGTTCTTCCATCAGACTGCCAACTCATTAAATTTTCCTTTGGGAGGTTTACTTTGCTAATGAATTTATTCAATATAAAAAATAATATCAATAGTTCACATTTGTAGCATGAGAAAAACCTTGGTCATATTAAACATGTTTTGAACCTTGTGTCATCCCCTTGTGATTCCTCTAGTTGTACTGATTAGTGGGAGGTTTTCATCCTATATAGAGCCAAAATTTTGAGAGTGTTACCAAATAATTATCCTTGTTCAATAAAATGTCTAACTATACCTATAAAAGTTAATCCAATCAATTTTATTAATATCTTTAATCATCCCCTTGAATGAAACCCTAAAAAAAATTTATTAAGCTTAGGCAAAAACTTAATCTAGCAGAGTTACATCAATCTCATGAAGCCAAAATATGTTCACATCTTATTTGGCTCAAGATTTGGGATCTTGTTTCTAATGATTTTTTTAGTAATATAAGACACAATCAATATAATTTTAAAACTAATTATTTAATATAAGTTATTGACCACATCGCTAGTCTCCCAAACATTCTACAAGCATTTGTTGAGCACTGTAAGCATGTTTTCCAAGCTCAGCTCCCTTTAAAGAAAGGGAAGATGACTTTAAAAAGTGTCTTGACATCATAGCCTATACTTTCACACTAAAATAAATAATTTAATGTTAAATACATCTCTCCACTATGTAAATTCATAATGCAATGACATAAATGGATTAAGGCAAAACCATAGGCATTGATGGATTTCATTGTGAGCTATACCAAACCATTTAGGATTGTGAGAGACTTGATATGCATAAATTTTATTTGGAATCCATGTCCAATGTAATTATTGGAACAATCATAAATAAAGGAAACATCAAACTTAATCCAAAGACTATGTACCTTGAGCTAATCAATAAATGGAGGCCCATAGCTTTGCTCAACATCTCCTACAAGATAATCATGAAGGCATTGACACTTATAATTACATACTTCCTTATAGTGGTGATAAATTTTGAGTAAATTAGATTCATCTAAGGTAGATACATCTTGGAAAATAGTATGAGAGGGATGGAATAAGCCTATATCTCCAAATAGAAAAATCTTATGATAGAATTTAATGGTCTTTCACTCTTGTTGTGTTATAAGCCATAGGTTTTGGTCCTAATTTATTTCACTATATTGGGACACTCTTTCAAGTTTACTCTACTTATATCACTATCAATGGCCATTAGGCTATTATATTCCCTTAAGCTTCCTCCCCACATGTCCTCATTGTGGAATTTTTTTATTTATTTTCAAAAATTATGCCTCTAGAGAGTTAGTCAAGGGAATTATTTTTCCCCAATAATCTCTAAACCAACTAATAAATTTTAAATTTATTGATGAATATTTCCTCATGCTATTGAAATGTGAAAGGGTGTTCCACAATGTTATGGAATGTATTTAAATATTTGTTTTGGATTTTGGTTTTAACTTTAGATTGGTTGAGACTCCATGCTACATAAAATACCATAGCCTTATGCCTAGTTGGCTAGGGTCTTATCAATGAAAAATGATATTACATGGGAAGATGTTTAAATTATTGGGCATTTCTTTTTCCTTTCAAGCTTCTCAAGTTGTTCTATGAAAATATGTTGTCCATAGAGTGGAAAATAATCTTCTATATTGGATCACTAAGCCCCTATATTTTTGAGGAGTATTTAGATCTACATTAATTTATTGTTACTACTCATGTCTACTAATTATCCTTTTAGGTTCCCTTGAATTCATCCTATAGGAAGATGTAAAATTATGAATAGAATTTATTTGTGCTAATTAAAAAGTAAATAAGGGCT
The DNA here is from genome assembly GCA_037957365.1 of Torreya grandis. Lineage (NCBI taxonomy): Eukaryota > Viridiplantae > Streptophyta > Pinopsida > Cupressales > Taxaceae > Torreya > Torreya grandis. The sequence goes on along the minus strand of JARHVA010010875.1, from coordinate 83,650 downwards.
TTCATTGACTTTCTTAGGACATTTGTCAAAAACTAAGGGAAAATGGTACACTTGGGTTAAATGATATTTTCAAACATGGAACTACCCTCCATGCAAAATGGTTTCCTAGGTCCATTGAAGGGAAGCAATATTTTAAAATTATACTTATGCATTGTATCTCCTAAATCACCCATTATGGTAGAGGAGTTGAGAAGAACATAGGGTTTCAAACTCTACTTGTTACTCCTACCTTTATCTAAATCATAGGTATGTTTATGGCCAAGCATTTATTTAATTCTTAGGAATCCATTAATCCATGTTTGGTGTGGAAATGTGAAGGTTTTATATATATCCTATCCATCACCTCTCACTCTATATGGTGGTCCTCAATTGTAACCATTAATGAAAATCCCATTAGATAGGTTCTTAACACTAAATCATTTTGGATCTTTCAAAGAGGCATTAAGGTCATTGAGGATATGTTTGATAATAAATATCACTCCTAGGAAAATTGGTAAGATATCAAAGATAAAATCAAGGTCAACAACCAATTTTTTTCATCTATTATGGAAGTTCAAATGGTGATACCCATCTTTTTCCCTCAAAACAATTGGAGTGCAAGGTTCCCTTAGATAGTGAAAATAATGGATTTTGAAATTTTGCACTTGCATTCTTCGATACCAATGTTGGTTTGGTTATTAATGGATATCTCCAAACAATGTGCCCTGTAAAATACTCAAAAAATGATAAAATCTTAATATCTCCTCCAATGTTTGGAGCCAAAGATTCCAAACCATCTAATCTACAATGGTGGAGTTGAAAAATACTACTTTCACTTGGTGAATCCTTTACCAATGTTTTCTATTAGGATAAATATTTTTAAATATGGGAATTCCCTCTCCCAAATTATCTCCTTATTATCAAACTAAATATATAAAACACTTGTTTTATGCTATATTACCTGAGGCTTGGATATGGATTCATTCCTTATTTTAGGAATTTAGACATGAACCCTTCTCCTAAAACATATTTATCTAGGGGGAATTTGCTCTACTCCTTGTAAAATTAAAGAAAATTTGGCATGTCTATAGGATTGAAATTATCTTTTCTTGTGTAAAGATAGAAACTATTTTATATTTAGTAAAGAACATATTGATAAATATTTCTCTATTGATAACAAAGTCACAATGTTGTCCAATGTTATGCTAAAGATACAACTATAATCATAGAAGTTAGACTTGGACATGGAGCACCTTCAAATGCTCATTGGCAATTGGGGAACACCCTTTGTATTTTAAGCAGAGTTCCCCCAAATGAAACTTACCAACAACTACTAATAAGGAACAAAGAGTGATGTGAATATGACAAAGGGTTTCACATATTTTGGAGTTGTTTTTCCATTTCCACCCCTCCTCTTCATTGAATATTATTATATTAAATGGGTCATGGAGAGTGGTCATCACCACATGCTAGCTTTGGACGTTCATAGTTTTTGCCTTGATGAGAAGATGACCAAGGGAAGTTTCCAAGGGTGGTGCTTGCCATTTCACCTCTATATCATCAAATTAAGGATATTGAAGAAGAAAATAAATAACATATATGATTGTGAACTCATACTTGATAAGTCACACCTTCATGTCGATAGATAGGAGATAAGTAGGATAGCTGATCACCTCCTTGTTTTGTATGGTTGGTGGAACCTATAGCCTAGGGTATTTTATTTTTAAAGTATGCTGTTGATATAATTATGATATAAGTTTTTACTATTCATTTGTTGGATTTGGGTATTGATTCTTATATATGGTTTTTTCATTTTATTTTTCTTGAGGTATGATCTCATACCACCAAATTTTTGATCAAGTATGTATTATGTTTCTTTGGTTAATATTATATATTACATGCTTCAATAAAAAAAAAAAACTATAACCCCCCTTTTTATAATTTGCCACTACCACCTCTAATTAATAGGACCCTCTTCTACACTACCTCCCCTATTTTTAAATATGTACAAGTGGGAAAATTATGATTCAAAATTACCCATATATAAACTCAACACCCAATAAAGAGGTATTTTAATGTTTCCTTCAATACCCCTAAGTTAATCACTATTTTGATAAAATCAAGGATACTAAGGAGGCAAATGAGTGACCCACTAAGATTATTTCCTTGTTGTATGCTTGAGTGGGCCACTAAAAAAAAAATTATATAATGAATCTCCATTCCATAGAGGAAAATAACCCTTAAGAATTTTTAAATTTTGTAACATACAATCTCTTTTGAAGTTCAACAAGTTTCATATGATATGCTTCTTTCCATTGATAAAATCCAAGATGATGTCAATCATATGACAAGTAATAAATCCTTGAGAATTTATGGATTATATTTTTAAATACATTAAACTATCTAGGATTTGTTTTTCCCAAACTTAAAAATGTTAACTTTAAATCCATTCAAACAAACTCAATGGAGAAGATAATCAACAAATTCAATATAAAGTTCATTATAAATGTTGGTGACATAAACAAATAGAGGCCTAGCACTCTCAATGTTTTTTAAAATTTTATTTTAAAACCCATGTCCCTTAGATCGATGATTTTTTTTTTTAAATTTTTTATTATTCATTTTCAACATACAATCTTCAATCACAAAAACTATATTCTAGACATTATTATTGTAGTCTTGGAGGACATGGAATGGGATCGCATTACTCACAAGAAATTTACTTTTTTGATATTAATTTTGTAAAATAATATGACATGATTGAATGGATTTTAATTCTCACAATTATCCAAGATCTATCTTTGGACTTGTGTTTTTGCAATTTTTCCAAACTCTTTTCAATGATGCTTAGTTGTCTTTACCATTTATGAGCATAAATCTAACATGTTTTCCCTATTTTGTTCTATCCTTAAATATGGACCTTTTTCTCCATCCATATTCATCAAATTTTCATAAGGGTTTGGTTATATTTTAATTTATTATGCCTCTTGTCTTGGTTAAAATCCTTAAGAGGATTAAATATCTCAAGTCACTAATTGACACTTTCTTGGTGACTCTATTTTAACTCTTATTAGGAAGGATGAATATGTGAAATATAATATGGAATTTATTAAAATATATATTTTCTTGCTTCATGGTTTATTATTCAATGGGATAATACTTAGTACAATAGGTAATACATTTCCCCTAGATTGGATTGGTTGGATCAGTTTCATGGAAATGGTTGACCCATGGACATATGTTTCAATTCTTGGGTATCCCATTTTATTTCAAATATTCCCCCTATGATATTTATAACTTTATTTTCAATGTGTTGAAAATAAATTTTTCTTTGATCAATAATCCTATTTATTGCAATTAACTTTCAATTTTTTCTAAGGTTGTTTGTGTTACCCATGTGTACTACTCTTTTTGTGAGTATGTTTCCAAAGCCTCCTATAATAAGTTATATAAACAATCAATAGATTTATTATGGGACAATTATGAGGAGGAAAGCTTCCCTAAAGTTACAACCTGGATTTTTTTTGTATTTCTAAATAGGTTAGAGGCATAGACTATCTCAATATCAAAAGTCAAGAAATTTATAAGTTATATGTTTAGTTGATCATGCATCCTAGACCATAGTGGATCAAATAGATGCACAAATTAACTGAACATGAGACAAGAAAATTCATAAGGTAATGAAAGAGTAAATAAATTACACAATGTTGCTATAATTTAATAAAATAAAACATGATAGAAATTTTAGAAACATATATTCAATAATCTAATATTCCATTCAATTGAAAATAGCTCATCAAAATGAGATGTAAAAATAAGAAGGTGAATGTGTAACCTCCACCTAGAATAGGTGTAACTTACATACCCAAAATAGTTGGTCAATGATAAACCAATCAAAGAAACAACTCCCACCAGTTAATATATGATGATCAAGTATAAATCCTTATGACTAAAAACACATAAGCAACCTAATCTCATGATTGTAGGATATCACCAAAAGTATAGGAATAATATTAATAAAATAATAAAATGATAATAATATCCTAAAATAACAACCCCCTCCCCTCCATCTGAAGAAAAAATTAGGTGGGTAGAAGAAATGGGTTGCAGTAACAAGGCATGGTGAACTATCCACATACAAAGCAACTCACATAAAGTAGATAAAATGATAAAACTTGTAAGAAAAGACACCCACACCCAAAAGAGAGAAAATACACCCCATGAAATGAATAGAGGAGAGAGGGATAGAATCTCCTCTAAATATAATGTTGAAATGGCCTGTACTCTAAGTATAACTCACAAAATTATTGATGTTGATGACAAGATCCTTTACCTAAAGACTAAATAATCTCCATCCATATCAAATAATATTTATTCCTTTTTGTAACAGAAGAACACTATGTGGGTACTAAAATTATTCATATTCCATAATGAAATATGAAGGTAGTAATATGAATATCTCTAAATATGGTCTAAATATGATGTGTGGCATAGGTCTAGCAAGGTCATGCACAAGAACTAAATGTAATTCTACTAAAATAGACCTATAAAAATGAAATGGAAAATTCATTGAATTAATGTCCATGTGAAAGGGAGAGCATGGCTCAATAACCCTGAAAATTGACTAATGGACTACAAATGAAACACATATATCTACAAAATGAGTACCCATAGGAACACATGAGTAGTTGATGCTCTCCATAGGTACACTACTATTAATGGAGACAATATGATCATCCAATGTGTACAATAAATGGTAGGAAGAGATGATTCTAAGTCTTCGAAGAGTTAATAGGAAGAGGAATAAAAGAGATAACAATATTATAAGGATCTATGAAAATATTATCTAGAACACTCCATACAGTGCTAAGACACTTTGTGTGCTTCACATGGTGGAATAGATCCTAAGAAATGTGCATCAATAAATGACTAAAAACATAATCACATGAGTTGAACCAATAATTGTATTGAATTAGGTTTATGGGAGTGGAAATCCATCCATATAAAAATAGTAGAAGGTCTAGCTTAGTGATCAACCATGTCATGTATACATGCCATAAATCATAGTTATTCCTTCCAAAGATAAATAAAAAAGTATAATTTTTTATTATATGGTATCTCTCAAATGGAGTTGCCATGAATGAAAGTAAAGACACTAAGGAAGTGCAATGAGAAATCATTGCACATTACAACTTCCAATGACCTATAGTTTTAAGAACATTGCACATTGAATGTGAGGGATGTCAGACTCATCAGATAATGCATCCACTAATGAACAATATATGTAGGAGTAAAAAAGTAATAGTGTACTCTCTAGAGATGGAATTTAGACTATGTCAGAAAATGACTCCACACAAGTGAGAGTAAGCAGTGCACAAGTGATAATGTATGCTTATCATATGGATGTTAGGATCAATTGATAATTCAGTCATAAAACATGAGAGAAATTTGTGTAATTGACACTTAATAAAAACACATAAGTCACAAAAATCATGTTCACATGAGAGAGAATAAATCCATAGCAATCCCCCCTAAGACAATCAACAATGAACCCCCCCTAAAGTTTGTAAGTAACAAAACATGCTTGAGTGTTGGATGTCAGACTCGATCGAGAATACGTCTGCAAGATATCAGTGCATTGGTGTAAAAACAATGATCAAAACAGATGATACAAGTGAAACAGGCCAAGAAGGATATTGGGATCTGTAGATAATGTGTTCGTAAGGAGAGAACAAGTATGAAAAATGGGACAATAAGAAGAAGAAGAAAACTTATCTTACTTGTGAGGATGTTTGGCTACTTGAGAAACCCAACCTCATCCTTTGTCTTTGCTAGAGAAAAATATGAGGTGTGCTAAAAATCATAAAACTCTCCTTATATACCCTATTTTACAATTTACTGACCCACAATAAAAATATACATGATAATTATTTTTAATAAAAAATAATTAAAAAATATCAAAAAATATTTTTTGTTATTAAAAATAATAATAAGAATTGTACCCCACTAAATAATAATCAATTAATAGAAAACACAACGCTAACCACCTAATAATATATTATTTTTATATAAAAAATATCCACCACAAATGTCAAAATTACCAACTGAAATAAAAGTCTCCACACCCATAAATATTTATTAAAAGCTTTTTAACAAATGTGATAAAATAAACCTTTTAAAATATAATTTTGAACTTTGATAAAACCGTGGTATTATTTTTGTTTTTCTCCTTAAAAAAATATTTAACCAAGATACCAAGTGTGATTAAAAGTGGTAAATGAGAACCATCGATGTCAAAACAAGGTGGTTTTGAATACCATAGGTTAAATATAGCAGTGTGTAGATAGCGCTTTTGATGTGGTTTTAACAAAACTAAGGTGGGCTCAACTTTCAATCTCACATTCCAGTTTTGGAAGACTCTAGGTGGAAGCATAATGGAGAGTCCAACCAAGTATGGTAAATGCACACACTTTATCATATCTCACATGAATCAAGTCTCATATTTTTATACAATAAGAATACAATGTAAAGGCAAAATGCTCTGCTAGGGTTTTGGTATGGCTCTATTACTTTGCTTACCTTGCCTTGCTCAAGTGTCATACTACCGATCCTTTAAGATACAGGAAAGATAGTCTGCATTAAATCTTAAGGTGACTTAGTCTTTCTACCCTTTGGGAGGTGACCTTTATTTATAGCCTCACACTCCCCCTCTACATCTATTCATGCAAGAACGGTTGGAGGATTGAGTGATGACACCCAAGCGAGTGAGGAAAAATTTCCCAAAAGTTTACAATGAGGTAATGAAACCCTCCCACCTATTTCCTCTCATGATTTTATTATCACTTCTCAAGAATTTGATAAAACATGCAACCTTATTGCCTCATGTTCTTTGATTTCTTATTTTGTGGGTAGATTCCCCTCTAAGAGCTTGCTCAAATAGCAACTTCATAGCCACTAGGCTAGTGTTAAATTGGAGGGTATTCAAAATCTTACCTGAGGTTTTTTATTTTTTCACTTTACTGATCCTGAACATTGTGAGAGAATTTTGAGCCATGACCCATGGTTCCTTAGATACTCTTTAGTTGTTTTCTCATAATGGGTTTCTAATTTTCAAGTTTCTGAGCAAGCTATGCTCAAAGTGACGATGTGGGTGAAATTTATTGGTCTTCCTCTTCCCCTTTGGGGATTCATTAACCAGTTATCCCTAACTCTTGGTAAGGTTATCCATCATGAACATCATAAGTTTTTCTTGGCACAACCACAAAATATAATCTGCGTGGAGGTTGACCTGGCAAGGGACTTCAAAGACTCCATTAAGATTCAAATAGGGCTTAATAGATTCAGCCAAAAGGTTCATTACATTAACTTACCCAATATCTACTTTTAGTATCAATCCCTTGACCATATGATTTAAGAGTGTCCTCTTATGGTCCACTACCTTACAACTTGCCAACCCTTCTCCCTCCAAGCAACCCCCACCAACCACTACCAAAAAATAACTTTCCTCTATCATCATAACCCCTCAAGTTGTGAGTTCACTTCTTCCATCATATAAAGGGACACCCCAAGCAACCACTTTTAATTTGATTCTCATGCCTCTATTAGCAACCCTTTAAATTTTGTGTCAGTTGATGAGAATGGGACCATTGTGATATAAAGGAAAGCCTTACTCATGAGATCCCATAGTCCCTCGCCTTCTATTTGAGAGGAATATAATCAAATAAAGTATCATACCTTCTCTATAAGGGATGTAGCCATCACTTTTTAGTTTGTTATGAGCCACTTTGGACCCTTGGGTGATGGAGGTAAAAAAATCTACCTTGATGATTGTTAAATGTTTGTTTACACATGGAATATTCATGGACTTACTGAACCTACTAGGAGATATCTAGTAAAGGATAATTGTCAACATTTTAACAATATGAATGTGCTTTGCCTTATTTTCTACTCTTCGTACCATCTGGCCCACAACTATGCATTTTATCACTTCCCATGAAGCTGGCAAAGGTGGTGTGGCCACCATTCTATCTACAAAGTTTGGCTTACATGTCATTTCTTGGGGGACTTACCCCTAACAAAGGGTGCACTAGGTCCTTTTTGACCTTGATAACTACATCATTGGGTTAGCCAACATCTATGCATCTAATGTTGTTCCTGATAGATCGAAGCTTTGGCGATCACTTGTTAACTCCATACTTGATGCTTATTGGATACTATGTGGTGATTTTAACATGGTAGAATCCTTAGAGGACAAGGCTGGTCACTCTCCCATGTGTTGGTGTGTAGGTGAGAGAGAAGGCTAGTTTTACATGAGGAACAAGCTTGGCTTATATGATCCTAACCATGGTTGGAAGTCAACATACCATACTTGGTTCGTATGGTCCAATTTATAGAAAGGGGATGACTTTGAGTGCTTATTAGGTTGGATCAAGTTCTCATGATAGACAATAATTTTTTCCATATCCCCAACAGAGCAGGCCCACTGGTGGTGGTCTATGAGACCGTGATTCTATCACACCACCAACCTATTTATTTCCAAGTGGCTAGGAATTCTATACCTGCTAGGTTGAGTTCTTCTTAATTCTATTTTAACATGACACATCTCTCTCACTAAAGAACAAGAGAGTATATTCTTAAAATCTAAAATTTGGTTGCTAGGCCTATTGGTGAAGCAACATGGATTGAGTGGTGAGAGGATGATATTACTCGAACCACCACTTTATTTAGATCATTTGGGAAGCAATCTACCTTCTTTCACAAATGAGAGCATGAACCCTCATACTAGGAGTATGTGCTAGCCTCTAGAGCATTAGATAATAACCCTTTCAGTGTTGCTCTCTAGGGTAAAGCTATCATGTGGAAACATAATTGAGAGAGAGACATACACCTTAAAAAAAAAAAAAAAGAAAAAGAAAGAAAGAAGAGAAAAATCATCATTGAGGAATTGAAGAGCATAATATTCCAAGGATATGACCATATGCAATATAATAATTGCAAAGTGTGTTATCACATGCAGATGTGGGCAGCAGAGGCGAGTGGTGCAGGGGACAAAGGGGTGTTAAAAGGCATACTCATATTCGACCTAAATTGAGATTCATCTAAATATATAAACAAAGCTGAAATATGTGTATTTATCTAAAATCTACTTAACTTATGATTCAAAGATTTAAACAACGATCAAGAGTGAGTGCACTACGTTGTATCACCAAATACAATTTATAAAGTTAAGAGTTTTATATTAAAAAGATTCCGCTGACTTAAAAAAAATCCCTATAATACATAGTGGAATAAACCTGCTCCACATAACCTAGTTAATGTGACCACCTATACCTCTACTTGCCTACCCAGAAGCCAAGATATTCAGCTATATTTAAAAGGTATACCCATCTAATATATATCAACTCTCTCTCTCTATATATCTGATATATTTAGATAAAAAAACAAGTTTTTGATGATTATAATTATTTAACTTTTGTAACATCAACATATTAATGGTGCGATGGCTTGCCTCGACAGTTTTGATATAAGTTTGAGTGGAGGGAGACACTTCTTGCTGCACTTCCTACCTCTTATCTCAATAAGATTCGAAATGAATCCTACTAAGCTTTATATTTTTCATCAATGTGAAATTAAATTCCTTTAAAGGATTTGATTATAGAATATAGATGAAAGTTCTTGTCATGGCCCATTACACCTGACCGACCCCTAAACGGCTATTCACATGTCCCAACATTACATGGTTGAACATCCCGGAGAATGTCAACCTAATTGGTTTGGCCTAATGAGTTCCTACCCTTATGGACATCTAGTAAAGAATACGGATTTGTATATAATCCCGTATCCTTTCATTATATTCTGTCATAGTGGAAAAGGTTTCCAGGGGCAGCATCTCACTTGACCCTCTAAAAAAGTACTATCAGCCAGAAAATCAGAACAACTCAACCCAGTGGGCAACCGAAATATAATAATCGATAGAGATTCGGTCATTTTACAACTAAAATCAGAATTTAATAATCAATAATGTAATTGAAAATAACTAACTTTAAACTGAATATGGTCAACAACATTAACTGATCACATAATAACATAATTTAAGGAGTTTGAACGGTTCATATAATGCCTCGACAGTTGAAGATGGATGGCATAACAAGCCTTCAACTTCCTCCTGTACGCTTCTAGAGGATGGTCTTCACCTCTGCCAACCACCCAACTGTCTCTTTCCTCTATATGTATTACCAATTTATAAAGCTTTTTTGTAGCAGCATGCCCGCTGTCAATAAAATGCCTCAAGGAAAAGTGGTCATGTGGAATGCAGTGGTTCTAGTTGTTCGCTACGTTAATGAAACAGACTAAATTCATCTCGAGGAAGGGTATTTTAGAAGCCTGGTTCACCTTAACCAATCTGCCATTATCTCTGATTCCTGCATCTTCTTTATTACTTATTGTGAGGCCATTGTAACATAACATTGCAAGACGAATAAACCCAGCCCTGATCTATCCACGTAGCACATAATAGAATGATTACATTGATAAAAAAAAATTAGACTATTGCGTCGCCTATGTCTACACGCACTTGTGTGCAAATACCTTCCTTTGTAATATAGGAGTTCCAATCGTAAATACAACAAATTGCAATGAATGGCAGTCCCCTAACAGTCATCTGAAAATTTTATAACCGCTTCCACACAAGAAAAGGCTTCCACTGCTTCTTTTCCCCTTAATTTTGTTCCTGGCACGCGTCCAAGCATTAATTACTGTGATGGCGGAAGTGCGGATTGTTATTTTCAGTCTTTGCAAAATGTCTAGGATCCCATTAATTATTTGTATGCGGTAATTGAATGATATGTCAGCCAAAATCAGTAAATCTAAAAAATTGACAAACATTAACAAGGCAAGCCTGCACCCTTGAACAAGTAAACCACAATAAATATTGCAGCTTTAAAACCGATGGTAGTAGAAAATTTAGTGGTTATCTAGGGCGGTTTCATGGACAGCTTCTAAATCACCAGCAAGCTTAGAAATTAGCAGCTTCCTTCGTCCCAACTCTACTGCCACATATGAAGTAAGAGCTTGAGAGTTCAAATCCTGATGGTATTTATATATTTAAAAATCAACAATTGGTATTCCAAATAGAGTTTCAACTTAAGTACAAGTCCATTAAATAGACCTTCATCTAGTGTATGTATTCCAAGCACAACTCCAGCTTAAGTCTTAGTTCTTCAAGGATGGTAAAAAGCTTTATTGAAATTTATGAGTGTAAAAGAAGCCAAACACATAAAAAATGTTCAAGACGTGAGACAGTAAATTATGTTTTAATTACATAAGCTGATTTTGTACCATCATGTTTTGAAGCTGATTGTACTAATGATATTTGAGTGCAACCAATGTAAGAAGAAATGAATTCCATTCATAAAAATGATACTTGGTAACTTATAGAACTTCCACATGACAAAAAGTATATTGGTACTAAATGGGTCTACAAGACTAAGTACAATAGTGATGGTAGTGTTGAAAGACATAATGCACATATAGATGAATAAGGTTCCACTAGAAGATATGACATAGATTATGAAGAGACATTTGCACTAGTTGCAAGACAAGAGACCATTAGAATGACGATTTCACTAGAAGTTCAAAAAAAATGGAGCATACATCACATAGATGTGAAAAGTGTCTTCTTGAATGGGTACTTAGAAGAGAAAGTCTACATACAATAACCACAAGGTTTTTTAGTACAAGGTAAAGAAGACCAAATCTATAAGTTAAAGAAGGCTTTGTATGGCCTCAAACAAGCACCCAAAGCATGGTAGGTAAGGATTGATGGATATTTTCAGCAGAATGGATTCAAAATAAGCAAAAGTGAGCCTACTCTTTACTACAAGCAAGAAGGTAGTGATATACTTATTAAAAGTTTGTATGTTGATGATTTGTTATATATGGACAGCAATTCTAAGATGAATGATGAATTCAAAATTGTAATGATGAATGAATATAAAATGAAATATTTAGGTCTCATGAAATACTTTTTAGGGATGGAGGTTCATCAATGTAAGTATGACATCTTCATTTGTCAAACAAAGTATGCAAATGATATGTTGAAAAAATTCAATATAGTTGATTGTAAATCGGTCTCCACTCAAAATGTTCATGGAATTATGCTATGTAGAGAAGATGGTATTGGAAGAGTTGATGAGACAATTTACAAAAATATTATTGGAAGCTTAATGTTTCAACTCACAGAAGACCATATATTACTTATTCAGTTTCTCTTATATCAAGATATATGTATGAGCCATCTTAAATTCATATTAGGGCAACCAAGAAGATTTTAAGGCATGTGAAAGGTACTACTAGTTTTGGTATTCATTACTATACTACTAAAAAGTTTAAACTTTTTGATTTTAGTGATTCTAATTGGGGAGGTAGTTTGAATGACCGAAAGTCAACATCTGGAAATTATTTTTCACTCAGTTGTAGTTTGGTTACATCTAGATCAAAGACGTAAATTTCAATTTTTTTAATCTACATAAGTACAATATATTGTAGTCACTTTAGCAGGTACACAAGCATAGTGTCTCCAAAGGTTTTAGAAGAAATTGGAGAGAAACAACATCAACCTATAGAGTTTTTTTGTGATAATGTAAGTGTTATCAAATTATTCAAGAATCCAGTGCATCATAATAGATCAAAGCATTTTTATTTGAAATATTACTTCATTCAAGATTTGGTTAAGAAGAAAGATGTAAAAGTGAAGTATATAAACACCTAGGAATATGTTGCAAATATCTTCACTAAAGCTATTATAAAAGTTTATTTTTTGAAACTCTTAGAACAAGTTGTTAGTCCATTCAACATAAAAGGGGAGAATTTTAGTTATATGTTATTGAATTTGAGTTCTACAGTAGATACCATCATGCAATTAATTTAATAATTAGTTGATATTTAGTTAATCTATTTTTAGAACAACAAAGTCTTAGAAGGACAGGAATTATATTTATTCAATTTTCATGCAAGATGTTTTTTTTTAATTTTTATTATTTAGTTAAATTTGGACTGATTTATTTATTTATTAGAAAAACATGTTAACATGATATTCAATAAATACATTGTATTTTATCTTTATTATTATGGATAATGATTTGAATATTTTGAAGAAATAATTTTGTTTTAGATGTCTTATATTTTTCTGATTATGTTGTGAACTTCTTATTTTTTTGGTTATGCAGTGGTTTATTTTATATATTTAAAAACCATCAAAATCCATGGGTGACATTGAAGTAAACATGTGTTTTTTTCTAATTACATATATTATATATGCTTTTAATGGGTGGAAAATTTATTATGTTAGAGGAGGAATTTTCATTGAGGGACACATACCATAGATTCATCTCACACATGTTATATGCCCTTTCATGCATTTCTATTGGTTTGTTCGCTTATTGGTTGTTTGCTTGGTCACCTTTCATCACATACATAATAAATATCATGACAAGGTCCATCAACATCATTGCCAATTATCTTATTAGAAGGTGCCATTATTTATCCCTCAATGGGCAGGTTAATGTCAATGAAGACTAGACACAATATATAAGGATGGCATGTGTTCACATCATTAAAGATATTATATTCTATATTCTATATACATATTGTTTCATTTAAACTAGATTTGATTTGAAAGGTGGTATCTCAGATTTGATTTATTATTCTGATAGATATTTTCTCTATCTACCCCTTTTCTATGTAAACCCTGTGCATAGTTATCTCTTCTATATATAACTGAGAAAATAATACATAACAGTATAATACTTCCAAGAATTAGGAATCACATGGAGTAAGTGATGTTCATGATAATTGAGCTCCTCCAGAGGAAGGTCATATGATCTTGTGTTTGTTGGATCTTTCATGAGCCGTAAAATATGATTTCTTACATTGTTTATTTCATTTTTTTTGTAATTTAATAGAGGAAAGGGTTAATGTATCTACTATGTATAACATTATTTATAGGGTTGAAAAATGTTACTAGTTTATTTAATTTCAGATCTAATGTAGTTACTTACTTACGTGTAATGATCTTGTTAACACAATAGATTTCTTGTCAAATCTAGCCATGTGTTTAATTCATTCACTGTTATGACATGCCCTGGATCATGATTTATTCTTGTTGGGTAAATCCATTCTTAGGTGGAGTACTCAGTACCAAATTTTAGATCTTAGATACAAAAAAACCTTTAATAAATCCACATATTTGTTCTCTTAGCTCAAAATTTACTGATGGCTTGGGAGGCATCTCATAGATACATTTACCAAGACTACATTTATTTTCTATTTGGTTTTAAATTATGGAGTCCATAAGACCGACATGGCCAATACAAAGGAAATATAAAAAATCAAATTATTGCTTAATGTCTCATGCTTACATATTTTGTTTTATTATGTTTAAAGTTATTAATACATACACACAATGCCTATTACCTCATTTAATAATATTTTAAATGCAACATTTTAAAAAGAAAACCATTCTAAAACTTTTGTCATTTATCCAATTTTTTCTATAGTGGGGTAGGAAACTCAATAGCACCTTTATACATGTTTATGGAATGGAAACAATAATCAGGAATAATAAGACTAATACTCCTATAGAAGGTTTCTCAGACTATTGATGTTCAATTTATCAAAATGTTCTAACTTCATAATATGTTTTTCAGATGTAATGCACAAAATGGTCCTCTGTTGCATGTGTACCTCATTGGATAATGTTTAAAAAAAAAAAAATCAAATTTGCTCCTTCTGGGTAGGGTTACTCTATCAAGCCAACTAGAAACTAGGATCTTTATCTCTATTAAGTCTCTATAATGGATTCGAGTGACTTTAAACCTATTCAAAATTCTTGTCCTAGTGTATCTATGTGTGACAACATAGAAAAACACTGAGCATGATTAGGATTTCCTTTGATGATTCAACTTCGGTGCAAGTTTCCTTGTAAGAATGAAATTATTTGGATATGGTAGTAATTGAACCCATGAAAAGCTTCCACACAATACCGTTACAACAAAAATATACATGTTATGCCATATTTTTACAACAATGATTATCCCTATGCTTCCTTGAAATCTTATTCACTTTGTGTGTTTTGTGTAGTCTGTCACTAACCATATCACACCTTACCAATGCATGGGATACTAAGAATTTGCATAGGATAGGTGTCTTAAATTATACATGAACCTAATGCCATGTCTTATAATATATTATTATCCACTTGTCATTATTTTAATATATAAAAATATTAGAATATATATTATATAATAATTAATAGTTAATATATATAAATATTATACTATTATATATATTTACACATCATGCATAAAAGGTGAGATAGGGTTAGTGGTCATGGTTTTTGAGTGAGGTATAATGGTATATTTGAACTCTTTCACTTTACAAATCCCCACCTACCAAAATGTAAAATTACATCCCTTTCAATGTAACTTATGTTCTTTAGTATGATAGTTGCACCCTCCACAGATGAAGCTATAATAATCGGTGTGGTGCCTAATTTGAGAAACATTTATAGAGAGTATGTAAAGACCTATGTGAATTTATAACAATGTCCATTGGACTACCCAAAATTGATAGTGCTAGTGGTTGTATTGAATGAGCCTTTTACATTGTTCATCTACTTGGTTTTAGAGTCATCTATTTAGGTTTTAAATAGTTTAAGCAGTCAAAGCTTTAGTCTAATGGTTTTATACTCTTCTAAATTGAAATGTGTTGCATTCCCTACATTTTTAGAGGGTCCACTAGATATTCAACCCCTATTTTCATTTAGGTGTTATATGTTTCAAGCATTTATTGGGTAATTGAAATATTTGACATGCCACTAAACATTTCATGTGTATCTTCCATAACATATACATAGTTAAATATTTCATGGTGTGATGATAACTGATGGTGAGAGGAAAGGACAAGGTATTTATGCCATATCAAACAATAGACCCAGATTTAATGCAAATTTTGGATTTACATGACCATCACCAATTACAAAGGGATCTAAAGATTGGAAAATGATGAAATATTTGAATGTTCATTTTTTATTGTCAAGGGTGGATGAATATGCTTGAAATCTGATTTGATTATGACATGGCTCCATGTATGATTATCAATTGAATCAACGATGTAATGCCACTGATGTGGGGATAAGACATTGAGGTATAAGAGTCTATATTGTATTGATAGATGTGACACATTGCATACTATACAAAATGTTAGACGACTTCAATGGTCATAGAATTTGAGCGAGTTACTTCTAATGATTTACATTATTTATAATTAAAAAACCTACATTAATAAATGTGAAAATTACACTATCCCTTAAGGCATAACTTACACCTTTGGTGAAACTACTAGTAATACATTTTAATAAGATTTCTCATGTACCTAATTTTAAGAATGCCCCAAATACAGTCCATCACCTCAAATATTAAATTTTGGACTTAATATTGTTTAGACACAAGTGTTTATATTCCATAAAAATCATTTTCTCAAGACATATGTTAAAGGGTGCATAACAAATAAATATGTTGTAGTAAATAATTAGTAGCAGTTGCCACAATGGTTCAAGTTACATCAAAAGGGATGGCGTAATTTTCATTTTTAATAATGTGGTGTTTTATAAAGTGAAAGAGTGTAAATTAGTATTCATACCTCATTGGAAACCCATGGATGCTTACTACATATCAATTATTATGTATGAAGCTATAAACAATAATAATCTGATATATCTGGTAGAGGTTATGGTGGAAAATATGATTGTGTGTTCTTTCATATTGTAATGAGTCATCTGGGGAGGAAATGTTCTATATCAAGTGAGTATAAAAAATGGTGATCTTTTGGGAAATGGAAATGAAATACAAAGCATGATAATGATTAAACATCTCAAGGTGCGCTAGGTGGTAATGGTGAATGATAATGACAAAGTATTTTAGGAGAAGAACTTGAGGAAGCTTAGGAAGATACATGTATAAATTTTTGTAACATGTCACTGGTGTAATATATAATATTATATTTTATACAATAAATTATTAAATATTGTGTGTATGTGTGTGTCTACACACACACACATGCATACATAAACCCACATAAATGTATTATACAATATATATTAATATGTAATATGATAATATATTATATTAAAAATTGTATATTATAATCTAGAATTAGGTACTTAATAAAATATTTATTAAATTAATATATGTAATAATGGTATATATTATTATTTATATTATAGATATAATAAAAAATATATAAATATATAATATTATGTACTTTAATAGCTGTGTGTGTGTGTATGTAATATTATAACATAATAATAATGTAATATATATTATACTATTATATTATATTAAAATATTTATTTTCAAAATACAATGCCTCTTCCAATGGCCCTTGAATACCACACTAAACTGACAAATAATGATTTGCCCA
Organism: Torreya grandis; assembly: GCA_037957365.1. Lineage (NCBI taxonomy): Eukaryota > Viridiplantae > Streptophyta > Pinopsida > Cupressales > Taxaceae > Torreya > Torreya grandis. The sequence continues at coordinate 66,193 of JARHVA010010875.1, read as the reverse complement.
GTCACCAAAGAACAAAAAACAATATACATCAAAACCCAATAATAAATAAAAATAGTCATCCCAAAATCATATTATCTTCTGTCAACTCCATGTAATAATTCAACATACCATCAGTAAACCATTACATCCTTCTTCACCCTTTGTGAAGGACTCAACCTTTTTAGAGTCTTCCTTTCCATTTTATTCTCATAAATGTCCATTCTTTCTCTAGGTTTAAAACATGAGAGAAGGGGATAACTATTTCAGTTTAACTTGATTCCTTGTAACTTCCATTTGATATTTTCTCTTTAGATAGGGGGATTAAAATGGCATTTCCCTCCATTTGAGAATGATCCTTTATAGTTGTAGGTGTATGGGATTAAAGATCTTTTGAAGATGAGTCTAATCTTTTGCTATCATAACTCCCTTCCACAATACTCTGTAAAGAGTGAAAATGTTTATACCAAGGGGTTTCCTTATTTATTTTGAAATTTTTACATTCTATAGATAAGTGGCCTGTATCAAAGCAAAAATGACAATGAAAAGTCAAACCTTCATAGTCAAGAGTTGGAGTTCCCAACTGGTCCCTGATTTTCATGTCTATTTTTACAAGTGTGTGTGTCTATATATATATAGACACACACACTTGTAAAAATAGACATGAAAATCAGGGACCAGTTGGGAACTCCAACTCTTGACTATGAAGGTTTGACTTTTCATTGTCATTTTTGCTTTGATACAGGCCACTTATCTATAGAATGTAAAAATTTCAAAATAAATAAGGAAACCCCTTGGTATAGACATTTTCACTCTTTACAGAGTATTGTGGAAGGGGGTTATGATAGCAAAAGATTAATAAATAACCTAATAATCTTTTGAAATTAGGTTATTTATTAATCTTTTGCTATCATAACCCCCTTCCACAATACTCTGTAAAGAGTGAAAATGTTTATACCAAGGGGTTTCCTTATTTATTTTGAAATTTTTACATTCTATAGATAAGTGGCCTGTATCAAAGCAAAAATGACAATGAAAAGTCAAACCTTCATAGTCAAGAGTTGGAGTTCCCAACTGGTCCCTGATTTTCATGTCTATTTTTACAAGTGTGTGTGTCTATATATATATATATATATATATAGACACACACTTGTAAAAATAGACATGAAAATCAAGCAGACCGTTATAAACTATCCCCTATCATAATAAGGTGGAAATATAATTAGTTCATGTCTTTATACAATTATATAATTGGTGATCTTCCTCTTACCACATGTTTCTTACCTTCTTTCATTCACTCATCAGCCTTTTAGGCCTCAATCCTCACATTTGTCACTTAGATGACTTTAAAAATGAAATTGAAGTTTAATGAATGTTTATTCTTAGAGGAGGAAATATAAAAAATTATATATATATATATATATATATATATATATATTCTTCTAAAATTCTGGAAGTTGATGAGAAGGATTGATTATAAAATAATTATATTTATTTTTAAAGTCTTTCTTTCTTTTTCTTTATAGTTTTATAATTCACAAAGATTAATGATATTAAAAAAGATAGGGGTAAATATAACCCATATCTTACTAACCTATTAGGCTATCCAACATATATATAAAGTACCAAGGGGAGTACTTTATATATATATTATGGAGGTATTATATATATTAGGGGAGTGAAATTTGCATTTGATCAGAGGTATTCCTTAAGAGAATTCACTCATCCCTGAATATGCATCACATAGATTAATGTTTGGCTTAAAAAAAACATATAAAATAGATAATTGCTTATGAGGATCCTATACAAGGTAAATCAGTCAAGAAATCCACAATGACACAAGAACACATTCACAAATGGTCAAATTTAGAAACAATACAAAAGTGATTACCAAAGCATAACTCAAAGCAACAAAAGGATGAGTGAATTCTTAGATCCACACACACACACACACTATATATATATATATATATATATATATATATATTATGATATATTATTCTTTAATATAAAATAATATATTATTAATAATATAAATAAATTGATATTATATACAATGTAACACTATAATATTATCTATGATAGATAATATTTTATATTTATAATATTAATAAATTACTGATTTAATTTTTTTTTACAAACCCTTCTTCACTAATATATATATATATATATATATATATATATATATATATATATATATATATATATATATATATATATATATATATATATATATATATATATATATATATATATATATATATATATATATGAAATGATCCAAAAAAATTGAGTGTCCTTTATTTAAGAGTTCATTATATAATTAATGAATCAAGATTACTACATGTAACTTGGTTTTGCATGACCTACCACATTCCCTATAACCAGTTTTCTGTACATGAAACATTTATCCAAGTTAATTACCCATAAAATATTCTATGGGGAAGATTATTTCCGTAGGAAAACCTTCAAGAAGTTTGGGGCATATAAATATATGAATCATAGTGATAAGCTCGAGACTGCATGGGGGTAGGCACCTTCCCAATAGGACCACCTAGGTGTCCTTATATTATCTAAGAGGCTCACATCTGCATACATCTGGGTATAAGTCAGGGTAGATTCTTTGCCCCTTAGAATGTTAAGGATTTATCATACTTATAGGATTTGATTTCCTATTCATATAATTCCTATTTATACATCAAGGTTCATACTGAAGAAGACATATTTGTTTTAACTATGAGAATTTGCCAACATCTCTATATGAACAAATGGCCTTGGTGAAGTGATCACGTGAGTCAAGCAAGCACACATCACACAACTAAAATTAATTGAAACCATCCATGAGAGAATATTGTAAAATCCTTAGATCAAAGATCAATCATACTCCACCATATTCAACCATATAATACAAAGGATGGCATGTCTTCAAATAGGCAAGTTGAGTGTAGGATGACTTAATGAGACAAGGTGAGTGGATGGGATCTTCCATTATGGGTGGAGAGAGCACTAAGGGAACATAGTGGGTTGGAACCTAAGTAGATTAGGCACTCAAGGGACCAAGTGGGATGGATGATCCCATTCATTCACTGTGTGACCTGACATCATGATGATCTCATAATGACTCATAAAGACCTATAATGACATAATTATCCATCTAAGTAAGGTGAATAATATGAGGGTAGGAAAAACCCATGTAGGGGTGAAAAACCTACATAAACAACCCCCTTTAGCATATCCTAGATGGGTAAAAAAATTGGGTCCAGGTAAATAGGCATGATCAGGTACCCAAGTATAATGTAACTCTCAAAAAGTGAAATAAAAAGAGAAAACCTAGTGGGAAAAAACTCCCCTCAAAAAGATGTAAAATAAGAGGAGACTAAAAGACACCCTAAATGATGATGTTAAAGCAGTTAACATTTCATATACATAATGATGTTCCCTAATATCCTATAAAGTATGAAGGATATACGCCTCCACAACGAAGATAGAGAAGGTAAGCAAAAATTATCTCATGGTGAATATTGTAGTACGTCCCTTTTTGGAAAATTTTGTCTCTTCCTTTCAAAAGGAAGAAACCATTAACTATTAAATTGTATAATTCCCACTCAAATTGAAATCAAGTATGAATCATGATGAATATCTCTAGAAACTACTCAAATGTCTCTTGGTCAATGATCAAATGTGCCAAAATCTAATTAGGTATCATAAGCCTAAAAATAGAAGATGCAAATGAAGAATCATACAATGAATGGGAGAGAAAAGCTAGGGAACAAGATATACATGCAAGATTAACTAAAAGAATGTCTATGGGAAGAGGATAGCTAGGGTCAACAACCATCAAAACTAAAGAAGGTACGAGAGATGAAGCACACAACTCTGTAATATGAATATCCACAAGAATATATGAGTTATCGATACTCTCTATGAATGTACTCATACTGGAAATAGTATATTCCTCTAAAATGCTAGTTTGTAGTGGCTCTAAGAAGAGAAACATCTTGATTAAGGATAGAAGTAGAATATATAAAAGGATAGTTGAGGTCGAGAAGAATCTTGATATATAGTGGGGGCTCAATAGAAGGAAAAACATTATCCACCATGGATGTGTCATCACAAGAAATAGTAGGAGGAGAGAATACAATAGTCTTGAAAGAGATTATAGGAAGTGGAGGAGATGTTATTTTGGTCTCAACATGATCTCCAAAAAGAGACTATAGGATTTTCCAAATATTACATAGACACTCTATATATTTTACATGGCAATGAAGATCCATTGAAATATGAAGTAATAATGTGTAAAAAACCTTGTCACAAGTATTAGCAAACTAAACATGATTGGTGGGTGAAATAATATGTCCATATAGGAATGGAATATGATTCTTATGTGTGAGTAAGTGTTCCATGTAATCACATAATAAATCATAATTATCCTTTCAACCAAGGACAACTAGAGAAGAAACAAATCTCCTCCTATGGAGTCTCTCAAATGGGGTTGACATGATTGAGAGAAGACACCATAGAAGTACACAACTACATAGTACAAAATATACTGAACCCCTAAAGCATGCTCATGAAAGGAACATTGAGCATAGCTGAGAATGCATCCAAGTGAGTAATTGGTTCTAGAGTGAGGGATAATGCATGCTCAATATAGGGATGTCAGACACAACTGAAAATGCATCTAGTGTGAGCAATTAGTACATGAATTACAATGCGAAAAGTGTTAGGGTCCATAGCATAGGTAACCCCCCCTAAATATGGTACTTTATATTTTAATGTGATTATAATATAAATGGAAATAATATATTGATAATGAAAAAATATTAACTTTTTAAAAATATGGTACTCAATTTTGAGTTACCGATCAAACGTTATTATAATATCACATTCACATAATTAATTGTCCAATTTAATGCACTAAAGCTAATAAAATAAATATATCATTATAACCAAGAAATGGAAATGAAATCAAACAAGTGACCTCTTAGTCATAACTCTAAGTCTTAACCAATCCTTCCACTCACCCCTATGTGTACCTTGATTATTTTCCCCCGCAACCTAACAATATATGGATTCCTACTTGTAAAAATGCACTATTGACCAAAAACATGTTCAACCAAGTAGAGAGGTGGGATTTTAATGAATGATATCTCTAATAATAATGTCAAACCTTAACCAGCCCAATTATGCACTCACATGTGCATTATAATTAAGGAAAACATATTTACCCTTTATTTTAATTGAACTATTTTAAAAAGAAATTAAATATGCAAGATTTAATAAATGTTTAGGGAAAAAATATATTTATTTTGATTTATAATTGGAATATAGAAAACCTAGGTGCTTCCATTATCAATTTACATGTTTGAGTCTACTCATGGAGGATGTCATGAGTGAAGGTTGGAGTGCCATTTGTACAAAATAAGGCATTAATGGAAGGAAGCATTGCTTGTGGGTGAAATAAGTATAAAAAACCTTATTTTTATATTGTAATAAGATTTTATGGGCTACCATTATCTTGATCAAGCTTTTAAATTAGTAAAACACAAAAAAATGACATTGATGAAGATCTAGTTGGTAGAAGGTCAGAATGGAAGGATCTTAAGGATAGAGAAGTCCACGTAGCAGAATGTCCAAGTGTATCCAAAAATGGTTATCTTAAATACAGTTGTGTTAGTTGTGTAGGAGGTCATGTGGACTAAAACATAGATGTAAGAGGTTCCAATAGCACATGGTCTATTGAGGGATTGAACTAGTTGAGTAAAGTGGTTTTAAATATAACTCAACAAAGATTGTGTGCAGTCTAAGGACATTTGGAGGGTTGATGCAGGACTAAAAGTGGTCCAAGAAATTTATGAAATAAAGAGTAGGATGAGGACAAGCCATGAGACCCCCTAAATATGTGGTGGCTCTTGTTTCATATAACCTATTCTGGGAGCCAAAATAAAATATGCAATTAAACTAGAATTGATCCAAGAATAAATTATACAACTAGCTTTCCAATCTAATATAAAACCAATACAATAGATATTAGTAAAAAAAACCCTGAGGTTTTTGAGATTTTAAAAAATATCGCATATGTTTTTTCAAACATACTAATAAAATACCATAATATATGCAAATAATCTCTATATTTAAAAAATAACTTAACAACAAAATAAAATAGACAATCGTGAACATGGATTAGTGATCTGATACCATGGGAAATTTTTTCCAGGATCTTTATATCAACAAATTGCCTTAGTGAAGTGATCATTTGAGACAATCAAGCATACATCACATGGCTAAAATAAATTCAAACCATTTTTGAGAGAATATTATAAAAGCATTAGATCAAATATCCATCATGTTCTACCATATTTCATCATAGAATACAAATGATGACATGTCCTTAAATAGACATGTTGAGTGTAGAATGACTTATCTAGACAAGGTGAGTAGATGGGCTCCTCCAATACAGGTTGAGAGAGCACTGAGGGAATAAAGTGGGTTGGAACCTATGTGGACTAGGTACTCAAGGGACCAAGTGGGATGGATGACCCTATTCACTCACTGTGTGACCCAATACACTCATAAGTGCATGATGACATTATGATGATGTTGTAATGATCTCATAAAGACCTATAAGGACTTAATTATCCACCTATGCAAGGTGAATAAAACAAGGGTAGGAAACACCCATGAAAGGGTGAAAAACCTACACCAATACTAACTAACTTAGTCAATAGTGTATGTTTGAACAAATTAAGTAGTTTAAAATACACTTATAATTCATGAAATTACAATAAGTATATGAATTTAATAGGTCCTATATAAATGAAGAACACATTATACCAGGATATATATTTAAGGGGATCATCATTCTACGTGCCTCAATTCAACATGTAATCATAGGCTAATGAAATAAAATTTAATTGTTATAATCTTTGTCAAGGTCATAAATGACTATTATTCTTTTGATTATAGTGGTTATTTATTCTTACTAGACCATCTTGTAATTATAAACTTAGAGAATTATATCACTCACATGATAATTGCTTGTCAAGTGGTCATTTACATAAGAAAAATATACCACTCAACAATAGTTTATATTATTTATAAAGTTATTATGATTTTGATTATAGTGCTTATTTATTCTTACTAAACCATCCTGTAATTAGCCACTTAGAGACTTATATCTCTCATATGATAATTGATTGTCAACTAGTCATTTTCATAAAAGAAAAATATACCACTCAACCATAGATTATATGATTTATAATTATGTTGTGTTTCAACTCATCTTCTATGATTGTTCCTTTAGGAAAATCAAACTAATTATACAACAATTTAGAAATTCAGCAACTATTAAACTATGCCATTTAAGACACTAAAAAGGCTCATTATACTTTCAGCCCAAGCATGATTTTAGTTTATATGAAATAATAATTGATTTTATCATAACCATTTAATTTTTTTGGAGGATCATAATACTATATAAATAGTTAATTTTCATTAACAATGATAACTACTCAATATCAGTAAAAATAGCTTGAGTGTATATTGACACTCTAATGTCATTCTAGAAGCTTTCATGGCTTTATTAGGAATAAGAACATAAGTTATAAAATGACCTCCAATATTTAAAAATAATTATTTTCTAACTTAGAAAGCTCAAGAACTTCATTCTAATGTATAGAATAGATTATGTGACTAGCAAGAATTTGAGGTAATATTACATCCTTTATTTTGATAATAGAATACTAAACCAAGATAATCTAACTTAAGGAAATAACTCAATTTTTATATTAAGTCCAATAATAACTTAAAATCCTCTTGACATAGCTAAAACATACTCAGAAAGCATAATAATAATGTAATTCATTAAAATCTTGTAATGATGAAGATGAAAATAGATAATAATTTATGCAACTCAATGCCTTAACTAATTTTGATAAGGACTATTTTGAAAACTTGTTTTTATGGTTGTAGCATGACAAAATAATTCAAAAACATTACATTATCATCAATTTCATAACATGACATAGGATAAATTTAATTTCTAGAAACTTCTCATGTATATAGTACATTTTTAGAACTTAAAAAGAACTCAAAATTTATATTATCAAAGTGATGACACATAAGTTTAAATTTCACAAATATTCACATATAACAACTTGGATTTGGTATGCAAGTGCAGCCATTATAAGTCCTCTACTTGCAACTCAACATTCCAAACAAATAACTTAGCGTTATATAAAAATTCATGAACAATAAAATTGAATTGCTAATTGGTAGTTACAAGTTACTAATCTACCATTAACAATTAATTTTATGTTAACTACATTCATATGAATGTAAATAATAAATCAAAAGTGTAACTGGTCAACTTTCCATCTAATTAAAGGTATATAACCTTCCACTCAGTCTTAACCATCAACATAATAGTATGGAAATAAATTAATGAATAATCAAATTAATTTAGTCATGTTTCCATTTTATGTATAAAAAATTGTTATTTAAATCATGCTATAATAACAATATCTGATACTAGGATTAAATAATATAATAAATCATCTGATAACCAACTAAACAATATTTTTCTCCACATGATCAGTCCCGACTTGACCCATCCTATGAGCCTCTCAATCAGTGGTCCTTACCACACCTAACCATTAGATGGGAGGTAGAGTATATTTTTTGGGACTTGGGATAAGAATGTGGGAAATAAGGGGTAAATCCATCACTAAACCTAGTAATATTTAGTTCAATAAACAATCATTATATAACTTAAAATTAAGTATAAACACTAAAAAAAATTATGTATTGACAACTTCTATTTGTCCTCTGAAGGCTTATATGTTTCACCTATATATTCAGTTGAATCCCATTAACTTTTTTCTTAGGTTCTATGTGTATCACCATAAAATCCATCCCTTCAGGTGATACAAAAACATCTGCTATAGACAATAATAAAATAAAAAATATTCACATAATGCAACTGTTAAAAAATAGATAACCTAACACCATTTTTTTAAATACCTTTCCCATTTTCCAATCACTTAGGTATAATCATTTCATTACCCATAATAGGTGATGAAATCACTTTACCTAACCCTTATATGGCTAGGTCAATAAAATACTATTTTAATAATATCAAATGTAATTTCAAGAGTTTGAAACATGAATCAATGTTTATAACTATAAACCTATTTTCAAAACTCATGAACATAAGGTAATATTTATGTACCAAATGTAAATTAACTTCACCAAAAATGGTGAGCTAGCAGGTTACTAAAACCTCAATCACACACTTATCCCAACCACTATAATCAGAGAAAGAAAATAAATAAAAATCACAACATATTTGTTGATGGTGAGTACACCCAGAACAAAAAAATATTTTATTCATGAACTATTGTTAAAATGTCATTTTAACTGGCTATTCAAATAGGGAATTAAAAGGAAAAAAGAAAACCCAGCCACGAAAATAATTTATTCAATAAATAAAAATCTCAAAAATCCATTCTAACTAGATATTTTGAAAATAAATAAAACCCAACCACAAAATAATATTTTATTCAAGAAAAATAATTTAAAAATGCCATTCAAACCGGTTGCTTTAACAGGCAAAAGAGAAAAAAACCAGGTAAGTAAATGAGTCATCCTAATTTCTAGGGTTGAAATACCCAAAACCAAAATGCAAAAATTAAATAACTAAACCCAAAATCAAACCCTATAGCTAGGGAAAGGGAAGTAGAAAAAAATATTTATTTGATCATTTTAGTATATCCAAGCAAGAGTAGGAGGAAAATAAATTTTAGGGGTTTTTAGAAATAAAATTTCATTTTCAAATTTTAAAAATCCAGAGTTTATATTAACTAGAAATAAAACTAAATAGATCCATGATAATATTAAAGCTAAATATTTATTTTAGACTGGTATAGAACTATTGGCTCATCAATAAGTCTATTAACTTCCTTATGAACCTACACACAATCTTTTATTGTTTGCAACTGAAAAAGAAATAAAAGTACTTCATTATTACACAAAATAAAAAGAAATAGGATTTATTTTCTGCCCACACTAGAGAGGAAATAAAAATCAAAACCTCCTTACTTTCCATCAAAAACCCGTTATCTTCTTCATAAGTGCCATGGCCATATTTTTTTAACCACGCCCAAAGCTGGTCTTTCTCCCTCTTCCATTATTTCTCCTTATCTCCCCAAATATCCTTGCATATTTTCCCAAAAATCTCCTCAACTACCTCTCTCAACCAAATATCTTGGTAGCTACACCCCATCCCCTCAATAAATCAATGTCAAAAATTAAATTATTTAACTTGAAAGACAAAAATTTAAATTATAATAGATTGTTTATTAGGAGTGAAAATCCTATGACGTTGTTATTAATAAAATAAAATCTTTGATTTTAATATTATTTCCATGCAAAGATAATTTATGGCCTCATCATGGGTTAAAAAAACATTACACTAAGACATAAACGTTAATATTGAGCTCTTTTAATATTAGCATTAAACCTTTTACCTTCATTCCCAAGTAATTTAGGCTTACAAAATAAAATAAAAAGTCCTTGATTATGCATTCTAAGGAAATTCCAACTCTTATGATTTTTATTAAATATTCAAAGTAATCTTACTCAAGCTAGAAATTAATGTTCTTACCTTTGGTTAATAATATTCAAACAAGCATTATGGGCACAATTAGCTATAAGCCAATGATGGCCTATGAGGAAATAAAGACAATGATTATGCACAATAAAACAAGGTAATATTATCAAAGTCTAATAATAGTTTAACCATACAAAAATCAAATAAAAAACTTGATCAAGCAATGAATGCCAAGTGGTCAATGCTAAAATAATTGAGGAAAACTCAATAGAAGTTGAGAAGATGATCAAAAACATGAATAAGAGTAAAAGATGGTTAAAAGTGATGAAAAAAATCTATAGATTGTTTCATAAGGACTATAGCTCAAGTATAGAATTGCTTTTTACCTATGTCGGTTACTTGACCACACATTACCCTTGTCCTTTATTCCCTGACCATTGGATTCTAACACTAGCTTAGATCATGTCACTTGTACCTACACCCATAAATGACTTCAATAGCACCTATACAATATAATAATATATATCTCAGGTGAATAGTACAAATATAAAAATTCAATGTTGTAACTCAATCAACACATTAACAAAATAAATTAAAGTTTTAGTATTTAATATAATTTCAATAATAACCAACTAAATATAATCTAAAATATACTATGACATCACTTATCATCATACCAAAAAAATAATAACCTAATAGTATAAAATCATGTTAGAAACATATAATAGTGTAAGAAAATAAGGTATGCATGCTGGTTTATAACACCCTACTCCCCTTAAAGATGAGTTGTCTTAGTTGTAGATCAAAATAACTAGGCATAGTGTTGTTTAAATAGATATGTATCCTCCCAAGTGGAATTATTATTACTTAGTGGGTCCCAGTGCATCAAGACCTTTCAAATTTCTATGTTTTTTAGTTTAGTGTTATGATGACCCATGATTTTCACTGGGTATAGCTGCATCTTTTCCTTTTCCATAACCTATATATTTTTTAATTTAACACATGAGATGGATCAGGTAAATAGTTCCTTAAAAATTTAATATGAAACACGTCATGAATTCTTGATAGAGAATGAGGTAAATCCATTTGGTAGACAATAGGGATTATTTTTCCCACAATGTCGAATGAGCCAATAAAGTGAGGAGTAAAATTGAATATTTTGCCAAAATTGATTAAACTCTTATGTGGTATTACATGTAGGAAAACTTTTTCTCAAATAGTAAATTCATAATATGTTAAAAAAATAGTTGAATCATTAGTCAAATTCCATCAATAAAGTGACCAACCTTGGTTGTTTTGTCAATTACTACTAATATACTATCATGTTGGCTAATGGATTTACATAATCTTGTAATAAAGTCAAGTGAAACCAATACCCATTTATTTATTGGAATGTCATGTGGGTATAACAAACCCAAGGATGATAGTTTTTAGCCTTTACATGCTAACATTCCAGACATCTTGTCACAAAGTTGGAAAAATCTTTCTTTAGACCAAGCAATGAAGTAACATTCATTTCAAAAAACATTCCACACTCAAAAACAGCAATAGTTAAATTTCCAAAAATGAAGAAAAAACATGGTAAATTTAATCAATTATAATCAAAATAGTTTCATGCCTATTGCATACTTACACAACATGACAATAAGAATAGGGGGAATTATTGCCTATTTACCATCCATAAATGAAATTTTTAACCTTACCTTACTAAAATTTCAAGTATCTTACCATAAAATGAACAACACCAAACTACATGTTAGGCCAACAAGAAGTGCCATTTTATCTCTAGTGTCCCTTTATAACACCAAAATGAGAAAAATGGGTTGTTATATTCACCCTTTTTAGAATAAGATTATGAAAATATTCAAAATTGGGTATAGAAGTTGTATTTTTATGACTCATACAACTATTTTTTAAAATAAAAAGGTTATTAACCACTTTTTAAATAGGATTGCCAATTCAAACCTACTCTTACCTTACAAAATTCATTGGCAAAGCTGATAATTTATGCATAGAACTCATGAAAATAACTATTTCACTCCACCTATATGGTCATGTAATTTAAAACATACAAAGAATATAATGTTACGAATATGGTATTTTAGACTTAATATAACCCGCTTTCCAACAAGAGTGATATCTACAATTCTAATTAGGGATTACAGCTATTAGTTCATTAGTTTTATGTATTTATTATTTAATTTAGGTTATTAGTTTGAATATGAAACTATTTTATGGTCATTATTCACTTTTGTGTCATCACATAGAGACATGTAACTTAAGGTCAATAGTTGAAATACTCCAACCCAACTAGGGTGCAACCATATTTATAGGTAAAAAGTGGAATATTCCATTATAAGTGTTATTCTATAGAGATAACATGAAGTATATTAAGCATAAGGTGCCAACAAAAGATATTAACCCATACTCTTATGGTTAAATTCTATTCAATAATCACCTTACATAGGTTAGTGCAATGTCCCACACCAACCACAATGAACATCGAAGAAGCCATTCCAATCATTTACATTCAACCCCCAAGGCTTAAAATATGTCTTTCATTACTTGTGATATCACGTGATGGTTCCAAGGATCCTAGTCCCATCATCATATACGTGTCATCTAAGGTATTTACCCAACTTTTCCTCATTTACAAATTAAGTGGGCACCTAAGATTTTTAAAAACTACTTAATTAGGGATTTATATTACTCTTTTCAATCATAGGCATACATTCCAATAATTCCCTTAATCAAATAAAAATAATAATTTCATCATTCATAGTATGCTTAAACTTATAATCAAATAGGTGCCTAAATTTCAACAAATTCAACCTTGCTATTTTTGTATAAAAATCTAACTTACATGTCCAATTAAGGCTTTATAAGGCTATGTCAAGGGAATTTTACAAGGGCTGTTCTTAAATTTTTTTATAAGTGGTGGGTAAAGGAACACTTGATCCACAATGTGACTATTATGAAATAATATCCCACGACTACCTAGTCACACACATGGTGCACACACTTGAATGAATACAGTAAGTACTTCGTGCAAAGGGGAACAATAGATTTTTACTCTATAAGATACTACACTTCCTAGCCCATAGCTAATCTTGAACCAATACATACATACATATATGAAAGTCCACATATTTAACTACATTCATGTCCACATAGAAGTTATAAGTTTACATGGTTTAATTTAATCACTAAAATGTAGGGTTTACACAATCACACAATGTTTTTACATAAGGAAGAAACTACTTAGAGTAGGGTATGCATTCTTGATTCAGGTATCTATGGAATTTATTACCATGGGTATTTTCACATTACAACATTTAAACATACTTATAGGTGGATCACAAGGTCAAAAATTTTCATGGGTCCATTCGATGTTCATATGTTATCCTAGATGACATCAAATGTCCATAATGTTATTTCCATAAACATTAATATTCAACTAATAAACCTTCCTAGTCTCATTTGTAAGTTCACTTTCTTGACTGAACTAATGCTTCCCAAGCATTAACATATTACTCTTAATGTTTGGATAACTATACATGTCACTTATAGTGACACATAAACCATGTAGGGACATACAAATGCTGACATAAACATATGATTGCATGAAACAACTTATTATTTCCTCACCAAAGTCTACTATCAAAAATTCTAAAGGCAAAATTGCCTTATAACAACCTTACCCAACCATGAACACCTTATACTTGATTGAGATATCTTACACAACTTGAGTCATCCTTCATAAGAGTGTTATGTATATAGCTGCATAAATTCCATAACTAATTAAACTTTATAACAATTTATCTTCATAATATAATTTTTACACTAATTCTATAAATTTCAATATTACCTAGCAAGGATCCTTTGGCAATCTCTTGCATTTGATCTTTAGTAATACTACCTTTCGAGCTTCTTGAGGTGAATAAATTATGATTGGTGTAATGCATACCATGCTTCTACCATTTCTTTATACAATACAATATTTTTGACATAATGAATGTAACCAAAATTTCTCTTGATCCCTTCTCACGACGTGATTTAAAAATTATATTTAGTTACTTGATCTATAATTTCAATATTTTTGGCTAATCCATTTAAATTAGTGGGTTAATTCTTAGAAAATCGCATTAGAACTCATACCCATGCAAGTAAAATAGTTAAAAATGTTGTCTTGGAGAAAGGCTTATTAGACCTATCATCTTCCTTTAGGAAATTACTTATCGTTAACTTGATCATTGCTTACCATGCCTAAGTCTAACCCTTAGTCCTTTTAATGACTTAGTGTTCTAATCATCTTATGATAGTGTGTTCGTGTTATCATTCACATATGTCAAGCATTCATTCACATTCCCATGAGTGAAATTTTAATCATCTATACCCCTATTGACCCACCCATAAAAGTCTTTTGATGGTCAATGTGGAGCTCATACTAATGCAATCTCATTTTATAAAAAGGTAGATTCCTCCAAGAATAAAGAGGAAAACATATTATTAATAAAGAATACTTAAGAATCCCTAAAATATCTATAAGACGCTGATGCCTTTATGCATCTTTAATAAGAATCAAAGATTTGCCCATTTATTGGTAATTTAACATTATATTCTAGCAAGCACAATGTTAAATAATTATAGAGTAAGATTAGCTCCCCGTAGATAAGTGGTAATATTTTATAAACACATCCAAAAAATTGATATCATAGGATTTGATACCAGGTGAAAAGACCCTCGAAAAAACATTGAGCATCCCTTATTTCAAAGTTCATACCAAAATTAATGAATAAAGATTGCTACATGTAACTTGGTTTTGTGTGACCTATCACAATCTCCTTTAACATTTTTATGTACATGAAACATATATCTAGGGTATTTACCCTTAGAAGATTCTATATCAAATATTATTTCCCTAGGTAAACCTTCATGTAGTTTGAGATATATCAATATGCGAACCATAGTGATAAGCTCAGGATTATATGGTGGAAGACACCTTCCCAATCAATCCTAGGTGTCTTTATCCTATGTAAAAGACTCAGATCTATGTAAGTCTGAGCATAGGTAAATATTAATTATTTTCCCTTTTTAATGTTAGGGAAGTATCATACTACTAAGAATTCATTTCTTGTTTATACAATCTCTATTTATATGTCAAGGTTCATAATAAAAATGACATATTTGTTCTAACTAACATAATCAATGGATTATGTATGAACAACTTATTATTTTATAAATACACTAATAAATCATGAAATTATAATAGGTATCTAAATTTAATAGGTTCTATGTAAATGAATAGTCCATTGTAGTAATATCCATATTTGCTCATTATACCATGATGTATGTTTCTAGGGATCATCGTACTACATGCCTTCATTCAACATATAACCATAGGGTACTGAAATCAATTTTAATTTTTAAAATCTTTGTCAAGGTCATAAATGAATTTTATGCTTTTAATTATAGTGATTACTTATTCTTATGATACAATCCCATAATTATCCACATAGAGACATATATATCTCAAATGTTAATTGCTTATCAATTAGTTATTGCCATAAGAAAAGTATACCTCTCAACCATATTTTATATTATTTATAAGTATGTTTTGTTTCACCTCATATTCTATGATTATTCATTTAGAAACATCAAAGTAATTATACTAGCACTTTATTAATTTAACAAATATTGATTTTTGCCATTTAAAACACTAAAAAGGTTCATTATACTTTTGGTCCATACATGATTTTAGTTTCTATGAGATGATCATTCTTTTTCATACTCATTTAGTTTATTTTGAGGATCATAATACTATATAAATAGTTATCTTTCATTAAGCAATAACAACTACATAATGTAAGCTAAAATAACTTGAGTGTATATTGAAACTCTAATCTTACATCCTTACATACTTTGTTTTGACAATAGAACACCAAACAAATAGAATCTAACTTCAGTAATTAATTCAATTTTTAGATTAAGTCTAATAATAAATTGAAATCCTTTGGACATAGCTAAAACATTCTTAACAAATGGAATAACAATGTGTTTCATTAAAATCTTGTGATTATGAAGATTAGAATAGACAATAATTTATGCAACTAAATGCCTTAACTGATTTTGATAAGGAATATTTTGAAAACCTATTTATATGGTTGTAACATGCCAAAATAATTCAAGAACATCAACTTATATTCAAGTTCTTACCATGCAATAGGATAAATTTAATGGGTGTGAACTTCTCATGTACATAGTACATTTTTGGAACTAAAAAAAAATTGAAAATTTATGTTCTTAAAGTGTTGGTACATCATTATAAATTTTACAAATATTCACATATAACAACTTGGGTTTAGTATACAAGTGTATCCATTAAAATTAATCTACTTGAAATTCAAAATTTTAAACAAATAACTCAACCTTATATAAAAATTCATGAGTAATAAAATAAAATTATTAATTGGTAATTATAAGTTTATAATCTTCCATTAATTGTTAATTTTATGTCAACTACATTCATGTGAATGGAGATAATAACTCAAATGTGTAACTAGTTAACCTTCTATCTTTTTGGATGTATACAACCTTCCATTCAATCTTAACCATCAACATAATTGTATGAAAATAAATGAATGAACACCAATATTAATTTAGTTAGTTTTCCACTTTGTGTATCAACCAAGTGTTATTGAAGTCATGTTATATAACAATATCTGACATAAGGATTAAAAAATAAAATGAATCATCTAGTAACCATCTAAAAAATATAATTTATCCATATGAGTTGTCTTGATCTGACCCACCCTATGATCCCCCAATTAATTTACCTTACTAATCCAAACCATTAGCTGGGAGGTGGAGTACAGTTTTCAAGTCTTTGGGACAAGAGCGTGAGTAATAAAATATAAGAGATGTCACTAAAATTTGTAGTAGTTATTTCAACCAATAATCATTTCATAACTATAAAATAAGTACAAACACAAAAAATATTCAAGGATTGACAACCTCTATTTGTCTTATGAAGGATTTATAGGTTTCAACTATATATTTAGTTGAACCCTATCAATATTCATCTTAGGCTCTAGGTGTACCAAAATAAAAATTCAGCACTTCAAGTGATACAATAACATCTTCTGTAGCCAATAATAAAATAATAAATATTCACATAAAGCATGTGATAGAAAATATATAACACAATACAACATTTTTAAATACCTCATCCATTCCGTAATCACTCAGGTATAATCATTTCATCACCCATAATAGGTGATGAAATTATTTTACTTGACCCTTATATGGCTAGGTCAATAAAATACTACTACAATAATATTAAATGTAATTTCAATGGTTTGAAACAAGAATCAATGTTTATTATAACTATAAACCAGTTTTTAAAACTCATGAACACCAAGGAATGTTTATATACCAAAATGTAAATTAACTGCACCAAAAATGATGAGCCAATAAGTTAATAAAACCCTAATCACACACAACCTAGACACTATAATTAAGGAATGAAATAAATATAAACTTGAATTTATCTATTGATGATGGGTAAACCCAAAATAAAATAAATATTTTACTCACAAAATACTCTTAAAATGTCATTTTAATTTGTTATTCAAACTAGGAATTAAAAATTGAAAACCTAGCCAAGGAAATAATTTATTCAAGAAATAAAAATATCAAAAAATCATTCTAACTCATTGTTATGAAAAAAAAAAAACCTAACCATAAAATAATATTTTATTCATGTAAAATAATATCAAAAATGCCATTCAAACTAGCTACTTTAATATGCACAGATGAATAAAAAACCCATCCATCTAAATGAGACATTCTCCTTTGCAAGGTTTAAATCTCCAAAACCAAATTATAAAAATAAACCACTAAAGCCTAGCTCAAATCCTACGGTTAGGTAAAGGGAATTAGAAACAAATTATTTATATGATAATTTTACTATGGCCAAGCAAGATTATGAATAAAATAGCTTTTAAGGATATTTAAAAATAGATTTTCATTTTTAGGTTTTAAAAACCCAGAATATATATTAACCTTAAAAAAAATTAAATTACCTATGATAAGATGAAATCTTAATATTCATTTTAGACTAGTATATAACCTTTGTAGGATCACCAGGAAGTCTGTTGACTTCTTTATGAGCTTGCAAATAATATTTTGTTGTTTACAGTTCAAAAATAAATCAAAACCTTTCATTTTTTAACAAAATAAAAATAAATAAGAATTACTTGTTCATTTCCCACACATGAGAGGAAAGAAAAATTAAAACTTCTTTACTTTTTAGTAAAAACCCTTTGTCTTCTCCCCAAGTGCCATGCCCAAATTTTTATAGTCGTAGCCCAACTTGGTCATTCTCCCTCCATTATTTCTCCTTCTCTCCCCAAATATCCTTCCATATTTTCCCCCAAATATCCTCAACTACCTCTCCTAGCCAAATATCGTGGTAGCTGGACCACATCTCATGAATACACCAAGCTCAAAAATGAAATGATATGACTTCAAATACAAAAATTTAGGTTATGATATCTTGTTTGTTGTGAGTCAAAATACCACAACATTATTATTAATCAAATCAAATCTTTTATTTTTACATTATTTCCATGCCAAGACAATTCATTGCCTCATCATGGGTCAAAATACCTGTAAACAAAGACACAAACATTAATATTGATCCCTTTTAATATTAACATTAAACCTTTTACCATCATGCCTAAGTCATTTAGTATTATAAAAAAAAACAAAAGGTCCTTTATTACGCATGCCAAGGGAAATCCAAATCTTATGATTTTTTTAAATGTCCAAAACAAGCTTGCCCAAGATAAAGATTAATGGTCTTTCCCTTGGTTAATAACATTCAAACAATAATTATGGTCACAATAGGATATAAGCCAATGATGGCCTATTAAAAATTAAATACAACTATTATGCATAACACAATGAGATAATAGTATAAAAATCTAACAACATTTAAAACAAACACAAATTAGATAATGAACTCAATCAAGTAGATAATTCCAAGTGGCCAATTTTAAAACAATCAAAGCAAACTCAATATAAGTCAAGAAGATGATCGAAAACGTAAATCAAAGCAAAAGATGATTAAAATTGATAGAAAAAAAATTGGATAGACTATTATATAATGACTATAACTCTTTTATAGGATCCTTTTTTACCTGTCGATTACCTGACTGCTCATTTCTCTTGTTACATATCCCCTGACCACTGGTGTCTACCACCAACCTAGCTCATTTTATGTATACTTTCACCCACAAATGGCATTAACAGCCCCTATACAATATAATAGTATATAGCTGAACTAAATAATACAAGTTCAAAAATTGAATGTTATAACCAAATCAACACATTTACAAAATAAACTATAAATGTAGTATTTAATCTAATGTCAACAATACCTAAAAAAATATGATTTGAAACAAATTATGATGTCACTTAGCATAGTATTGATAAAATAATAGCTCAAATGTATAGGGAAATAGTATAAAAGTATGCTGGAAATATATAATGGTCTAAGAAAATAAAGTATTAGTATTTAAACATATATTTTACTATTATATTATATATAGTATTAAAATATTTATATTGATAATAATAAATTGTATGTATGTATTAATTATTTTATCTTTTTTTACATCAAATTTTTGTAAAGAAAATGACTATAAATTGATAATCAATGTTGACCCTATCTTGCCCTCTCTACACACAACATTAAGCTAGAATAATTTCATATTCATTTTAATAATCCTTCCAGAACATGTTTTTATTGACAAATATTCTCTCAAATTTTATGGTTTTATGTTAGCAGGGATAAATGAGATGCTTATGGTGATAGGCTCCAATTGTGTGCACCTTTTCATCCAAGGTTTTGAGTATGGAATCTATGTATGTTCTCAATCCTAATGTAATTTCTCCAAGTATCATTATAGACTTTGGGAACTCAATGTCTTTTTACCACATTAGTGACATTGTAACACTTAGTCAAAATCCAAATAAGACATGAATTCATATTGTAATTAAATCATATCTCATGATGTCCACATCCACCCTTGATAATATAAAAGTAGAAATTATGGATGCCACCACCATGCAATCTATAGACACCTTTACAATGGGTGTAGGAGATGAATATCCAACAGTTACCCTTAATCTAGGTTTATTGTATGATATGGGCCTTATAGGGTAAAATATTCCATAAAATACCCTGTCATTAGCCTTCACCATCATTTCCCTACTCACCCTGAAATATTTCTATTGGTATCAATATATTGGCATCTTAGATGAATGGAAGCTACAAGAAATATTATGAGACCTCAATATCTTATCCCAGCACCCACAACATCACATTATATATTCAAGCACACACACACACACACACACACACACACACTATATATATATATATATATATATATATATATATATATATATATATTTGAGCACATTATAACAATTTTCTTTTTGTTTTCTTTAATGCTCGTGATAGTAACATACATTCCATGTCAATATATGATTTAATCCTCACCAAACTACATCATGACCGAAGTTTAAAAATAATTATTAAAATTTTTAATTAAGGTAAAACTCAATAAATAATAACAAAGAAGATTGAATTCGTAATGAAATTATTGACCAAGCATTCAATGAAAAATCATGAGAATAAGAATTACAAAAGCATCTTTCATTACATTATGTTTATCTCTTTCAAAATTCATCTTTCACCAAAATAAAGGATCTAATAAGTATAGTGGTTGTCCATTGATAGTCATTTATAGTCAATAATTTATTTATATAAAAGGCACCAAAATTTTTACATATTTTAAAAATCACTTTTATTTTAAGAATTATTTTTAGTTAATTTTTCTTCATTATAGTTAAAATTCATTATAATTAAACTTGTTGGGATGAGTGAATTTTGAATTATATAAAATAATTTAAATTTAACAGATGCCTAGTATTCCCTAAACATAACTGTGAATGAATATTTTTCAATTTTTTAAAAATGTTTTGATAATTTTTTATCTATTTCAATTTATATCTTTGGAATGTTTAATATAATATAAATTTATTTCATGTTTTTTAATACAAATAATGTTCTATATTTATATTTAAAAAAATAATTTATTTTTTTACTAAACCATAAAATAAATTCATAGTTCTTCAGAAAATCATTGATAAATCATCTCGGGACCATCCTTAATAATGTAAAAGAGTTTCTAGAATATAAATTGTAACACATTTAGATCAAAGAAAATATTGTATCAAAATATCTAATTAAGGTACATAACATAAAATATCATGTAATTAACAACAATATCATACATAAGTCCAATTAATCCACATTTTAAAAAAAACAACTATCATAAAGGAAAAAAACATTTTAAAACAAAAATTGAATATGTTATTTGTGTAAATATGAGTACATTTATAATAATAATAAAAACTAAAATATGCATAATGCTTATGTAACTATTATTTAATATTCATAAATGAAGAAATTTTATTTCAATCTTTTTCCTTAATTATGACGTGGATAAAAAAATTCAATAAGTTGTTTAGATTTAGTTCAAATGAGCCACAAATACATGATATTAGAAAACCAAAAATAAATTACACACAAGCATGTACATCAAAGCTTTTTATCTCAATGCATCAAAATTTTATAGTCTATGATTATAATTAAAATACAACATTAAAATAACCCCTATGTACTTACAAGAAAGTGCAAATTTATTCATAAAAAACAATAAAACTTTAGCACCAAACTTGAGAGAGTACTAGATAATTCATAAAAACTTAAATTCTTATGGCAAAATAAATTTCTAGCAAACAAAATCTCTAGATATCAAACTCTATATTTCTCATAAAAAACTAAACCTTAGATCAATCAAACCCAAAAAATCCATTTGTAGTAATCTATTTAACCCACATAGCTTAAAATAAATCTTGAACTTAAAATAATGTGCCAATTTCTACAAAATTATCATGGAAAAAAAAAATTGAATGAAAAAAATCTAATTTCTAATGATCCACACAAAATGTCAATTATGAATATCACAATGAGTTACTATTAGATGTTGAAGGATTGTATTTTTAACCAATCTTACCATAAAATGCTTCATTCTAAAGCCCAAACATTTTTTAGATTTCTAACAAGCTAACAATGGAATAGTTTGTAAGCAAATCACATTTTCCTAAAGCTAAAATAAAAAAATCATGCAAATTCATCAAATTTTATTAGCAAATTGTGATAAATACGTGTTATATGAATATCACTTTAATGATTTCTTTCTTGAAGTATTTTCATATAGTAATCAAGATTTGAGCTCAAATGCCACTATAACCATTATAAGTCAACAAATAAATGATCTAATTCTAAATAATCAAAATAAATAAATAAATAAATCGAATCGTAATCATCATAAAATTTAAAATTTCCTATAAAACATACAATTTTTGAAACTTAATTAGCAATACAACACTAAAAATACAATCACCATAAAAATCACATAGGATCAATCTTTCCTCCTTTAAAACCTTAGTACCCAACACCATACTCTCCTTTGGGGGATCCTCTATAATAGTAAAAATTGAGTAAAAATCCTAATCAGTATCCTCTTTTATATTTTGTGTCATTGATATCTGAACCCTAACCATCCTAGGCACACTCCAAATGTCCCTGTTGCACATGGATTTGTTCAACTTCACATAGAATATCCACTCTATTTTATGCATAATATTCTATGAAGACTTATTGATCACATTTTTATCTTTTGGGGACATTTTATTAAAATTACTACCAAAAATAACCTAATGAATATGATGGAGAGAAACCCTAAAATAAAAATAAAGCTAACGATTCATTTATAGTTTTGAGACTTTTTTTCAAAATGAATATTTGATATTTGTGTATATTTTACTATTATTAACCCAATCTAAGAAAAATTAATTATCATTTTATGGGTAAAAAAATAAAACACAATAAATTAGGTGTACCAACCATGAAGCTACCTACACAGATTAATTGTGTACTCTCTAGTTATGACCTATTCGTTATGACTCTCTCCCTTATCAACCATGGTGATCTTAAATTTTTTGCCTCTCTCCCAATATCTAGATTTTAAAGAATATATCTTTAGCAATGTGAAACCCTAGACAAAATAAAATTTGGCCATCATAACCCTTTCATTGCTTCCATAAAGAAGCTTCTTCAAAGTTGTGGTTGTTGACAACAAATAACAAATCATAATGCAGATAATTTATAGACAACTAAAAAACATCGGTGGCATGTTTTTCTTAGTTTCCATTAAATTCATGAATCTATAAATATTTTATGAACATATTCATTCAATGTTTGAATTGGTTATGTAGAACGTGAACAACTATCAAACATGGAACAACTAGCTACGTAACATGTGACTTTAAATTACTCTTATTAGTAATTGGCATTCAAACTAAACTGTGATTAACACTAAAGATTGTTTAGAAATAAAAAAGGCTTGGTCCTCATCATAAAATTCCTCTATCACAAATTATAATTAATGATAATAAAACTCCCATGTCTCAAAACTAAATATTTTAAGAAAAGTCTTATAAGAATTCAAATGTACTTTTTTAATTCCATAAACATTTTATGGCTACTATTAGATTTATTAGCTAACAGGGTTACATATTTGCTTATAATAAATATAATCATTTATCATCAATACCTGTTCTAGATACCTCAAGTCATAATGATATAAAACTCATATAACTCAAGTTTATTACTTTTCTTTGGCCACATGGTTGAACAATCTATGATACCTAAATTGTATTGATTATTTATTATGATAATCTATATAATTAAATTATATTTTTTATGCAATCATCTATTATAGGTGGTCCTTATATCTAAAAGCTTTAGTATGATCATACCCAATAATATTTACATGCAATTGAATAATAACTATGGAACAAGGCATTCTATGTGTTAAATGTGATAAATATTACCCACATTTCCTTATTGATTATTATGACCTCTAGGAATCCTTAGATTCAATTAATATAATGGTCATGATGAGATCAAAACAACAAGACATTTCAACACTTATTAGTGGTCAATACCCATGCCAAAATGCATACAAGCATATGTCTAAAGTGTAACTAAAATGAATGCAAAATAATCCACACAATTTTCCATCCACAACCCATAATCTACATCTAGCTCTCTCTCTCTAATGATACACTCACTCGCACTATGGGGTACACCTATGTCATAAAAAGATAGACAAATTTAGGTATCCAGTTGATAAAATTAAATTGACATGATATGAAGTAGTAAAATGACAATTATTCAATATAATTTCATAACATAAATATATGCAAATGATGATTAAATCCATTAATAATATAAACATATAATGTAGGATAATAGCAAATTTACCCATATACAATATATAAATTAGTTAATCAACAATCAATAGCAATAAATTAACCTTTATATAATTAATTATGTTAATCACAAGTAAATGCCTGCATAATTTGCCAATAGGAAAATATGATGTAACATATGTTAGTAAGATACAATTTAAATAATCATTGGATTCATTAGACATAACACATAGATTGTAGGATATATTTAATTATATGATAAGAGATAAAATAATGAAAGAGATAAAAAACAATAAGAAATTATACAAATTTTAGAAATAAAAGAGAGGATTTGAAAGCTAGGAATACAAAATCACCAACTCCGAGAATGCTCTAAGGAATTAAATAGATTGAAAATTAAATTTATTACTTCAAACTTAAATAATAGTGATAAAATTGTAATTATTTAGTTAATTTTATAATAATAAGAAAACCATTGTCTTACAAGTTTGATTATAAAAATTTCAATCAGAATATTTTATTTTTAAAATTAAGTAAACAATAAAATACCATATAATTTAAAACTATTGCTCAATAATCATGACTTAAAATTTGCATTAAGAAACAAAATTATAGTTATCGTACTAGAAACAAAGACCAAAATGAAGATTCGTGCTTAAGAAAAGCACAAGGAATAATAATTCTTCACATGCAAATAAGCAATAATAATTTTTAATATGTAAATAATTGAGTCCTCAAGTAGAAGAATTCTAAAATATATCTACCCTCCCCAAAAAAAAGTTAAAGTGTTCACAAAAGTAATTTTGTAAAGTGATATAATCATAAATCGTGTGTTTATTTGTATGTTTTGTTTTATTTTTTTTTAATAAATTGAATCTTTATAGCCATTTGATAAGACGTGCATATAAAATTTATTACTTGAGTACATGTATACTTCGAACTGTATTATACATGAAAAATATAACAATTCCAAAAACTTTGTCATCATTTCTCTCAAAAACATATAATTAAATTATTGAAAGGAATGATACCCTTATTTTCCTTCTATATGTCAAATCAATATAGTTGATTAGGTAGATTGTAGTTGTTCCTTAGCAAATACTTCCCAACAGTCTCCACATAAATTCCAATCGCAATCCTCACAATTATATGTCCTCTTCTGATCTGGGGCAATAACCATTGACAAATAGCAGACGTCACAATATGGAGATCCTTCTTCGTGTGTTAGAAACAAATGATGTTGGGCATGTTGTGGATAATTTGATAGTTCATCCTTAAAAAATGTCTTAACTATTTGAGTACATTTTCCACTTTTGAAACTTTTTATCAATCCATCCACCACAATGCCCACCTTGGACATATTTCCATCAATTGATTTATATATCATCTCCACCACTTCTTTTCCATTCACTGTTACTACTTCATCCCTATCTAAAAACACTAACCATCTTTTTCCAATATACAAATTCTTAACAAGCTTTTTGATTGTCGAGCACAAATTTAGTTGCTCCCCATTCTCATTTGACAAGTACCTGCAACGATGCCAAAATATTATCATGTCCCAAAATGAGAGTTTGGGCCAACGCATTGTTTGCGTCACATTTTCATACATTATTTCAAATGCTTCGACATCTTGCGGATTCTCATTACAAAAGTTTCCGACATATAAAATTTCAAACTTTCCATGTATTTGTACTAGTTTCTCGAGCATAGACCTCATTTTGAGGTTATCACTTGGAGGTTCGGCATACAAAAATATTAATTTCTTATTAATTTGATCCTTCTCCACCTACAAACATGCAAAATTATTGAAACATCAGATTAATATTCATCCAATTTTATGGAAAATTGAATTGTCACATGAAAATTTTAATCTCAAAGTATCAAGAAAACTTACTTTAACTCCGTGTGGGTTGAGAAAATCCATGCCTGCCAAGAGAAATTCCAAGCTGGAATTGGTGTGCATATTCGAGGAAATTTCATTTATTTTACTTTGGGTAAAAGGATAGGCACGTGCACCCCATGACATTACTAGTGATAATACATCTTGATTGACAATTTCTCCTTCTTTGTCAAATACGATGAAACATGCACTCTTATCTTTAATGTTGACTAATGTTGGATCAGGGAGAACTCTCCATAGCATGGATTCAATAGCCCTTGTATAAGCACCAAATCCATAATCTTTCTTCCCTGACACAGGAATCCATATGCATTCAAAACTATTGTCCTTTAGTTTCAGTTCCATATAAATTTGTTGTAATTTTACACACTCAGGAGTATTGAAATCACACATAATGAGACCAACTATTTTTCCATGCAATTGATCCATTGTTACCTGCAACATAGTTAAAAACTCAATTGTATTAAAATAACAAAACTTTTAGAAAATTACTAATACTTTAATTAATAATTAAATAAAATACTATATTTTATTCTTGGAAAAAGATATAACAATATCCGACGAATTTACCATTGTATTTTAAATGCACATTAGAATCGTATCTAAAAAAACGTTTAGATATATATTTAAATTATTTATCATATTATGAACATACGGTGCTCTTCTGGCTGTCAATGAAATGATGTATGTCTCTATTTCTTCTTCTTCTCTGGTATATAAATTATATATCTTGTTTAACATGATGTAAATTTTCATCTTTATCATCTTCGTCATTAGAACTTTGACGTTTTTTTGTACGATCTTAACTGAATTGGTGTTTGGCCATCCAATTGTATTTTTTCTGACATAAGTAATCTGCGAGGAAGTTATTCTTGATTTTTCCCTGGCCGTCCCCACTGTACAATGCAAAATCTGTCGATAACTGCTAGGATGGTGTCGTTGTCAACCAACATTGAAGGATGTTGTATCAATTCATCTCTACAGCTATTCAATTCTATACACTACCCGCTGGTTGAGAATTTGAAATGTGCTCTGTTCTAAACTATTAAAACTTGTTGTATATTGCCATAAACATACTGCTGTTCAGAATTCAAAATGAACATAAACAAGAGAAAACACGCACAGAAAATAAAGATTATATTCCTACATATGCTGTTGTACTTTTTTTTATTTCTTCTCTTTCAAATTCTCCTTCCATCTAGGTTTTGCTGCTCTGTTCGAGCTGCCTTGGCTATCTGTTCTCTTTTTTATCACTACCAAAAGGACAGTATACATATGGGTATGTTTTTCCAGCAAGTTCTGGATTCTTTTTTATTCGTCTAAATGTTAAAATATACAAAATTATTTTATAGTTTGTTTCATCAATAAGATAAATATTTTCTACACTTTTCCGTACATCGATATGCTAAAATATAAAATTTTATTCTATAGTTTGCTTCATCAACAAGATAAAGATTTTCTAGACTTTTATAAACCATTATATATTAACAACATTATTTATGAGCAGCGGACGACATAATATGTCCTATACGAATTGGGTGACGGAGTCCAGCTTATAATTTAAAACACCCTCCTTTAAGCTTGACTTCTCTAATCGGTGATGTTCGAATTTTCTCAGCCGCTTAAAATTCCCTTTTGACACTCGGTTTCTAAATTTGTCTACAAAATGATCTTCTCACTTATAAAACTCTAAATATAATTCATCATTTTGTTACTGGTTTTCTTATAAAATGGTACCTATATTACCATGTTAACTTTTAAAAAAAAATAAAAACCATGATGCTCTGACGAAGAAAAAGTGTAATTGTTGTTATATATATATACATATCCTCCTTGATCTTGATTCAAATCAGATAACATTCTTCACATCCATTCTATTTAAACATATCGTTCATATAGCTAGCATTCATTCTAATTTTTCTATGAAAATAGCTAGTATGAGTTATTTTTTGGATGCCTAGGACATTGCTTTTGAACCAAGATATAAAACGTAATCTGTTTCCCCCCGTCCCACTGCCCCGCTAATCAATGCAACCAACTAAATAAAAAATATATAATATAGTATTTACGATGTCATGATTCTTTGTCCCATTATCATATCTCAAAATCCTTTTCTCAGTTTGCAAGTGAATGTATTTTGGAGTCTCCATGACTCTTGAAATCAAACTCACTACATACTAAAATTTCACGCCTAGTGGCCATCAAATACATCAAACTTTGAAGCAGTCTCTTATACATTGTTGATTCCACATTTTGGCTAAAATTATCTTTAATCAATTCCACACCTGTGACAATAGGTGTTGATACAATTCTACAATTTACCATTATGAACCTCTTCAATCAATCATTTGCATACTTGGTTTGACAGAAAGCTCCCATCATTTGTTTGCAAACCTAAGTCTGTCATCTCATACTCCTACATTCTTGAATTCAACATCTCAATTGAAAAATATCTAGTAAAAATCAATTTATTACAATATAAATAGACTATCAAGATTTCTCCTTGTCTATTCAACTTGTATATATTTAGTTTGTTATTGGTCTTATTGACTCCATTGCTTAAGAAATATAAATATATGTGGCTATACCAAGCTCTGGGTGCTTGTTTGAGGTCACAAAAACCATTTTTCAGTTTATACTATGTTATTATGATGAGGGATCTCATAACCATGAGGTCGTTGCACATATAATTCTTCTTCCATTACTCCATTCAAGAATGCTGATTTTTTCTTCCCTCTAATACGCTTTCTACTTGTGTTGAGCTGTAATTGTGAAAACAAATTTGATAATGTCTAACCTTTGTACATGGACAAAGGTCTCATTGTAAAAAATTTCTGGTTGTTGTGAATACCCTTTGGCCCCCAACCTTTCGTTATGTCTTTCAATCTTACCATCTACATTGTATTTTGTTGTGTAAACTTGCATAACTCCAATCAAATCCTTTCCTTCTAAAACATTTATTGAATTCCAAATCTCAATTATCTTAACTACTTCAATCTTGCTAGCAATGGTCCTTGGAAACCCTCATCAAGACATGCTAGTGTTGTAGTCTATAGCTTGAAAGGGAACTCACAAGGTAAGGAAATATTCATACTTCATAAATTGATACTTAAATGAGTTATAACAGGGAATTACGTCATTAAGATATCTTAAGGTGTGTGATGGAGAGTTAGCATTTACATAAGCAAACATGTTTCCACACATTACCATTTATAACTTAGAAACTTTATGTACTCTCATTCATCCTATTAGTTACAATAAATAATTGTGGAAAAGGATACTTTAATTCATAAGAGAAAGTGATTGACATACTTGATATATTCAAATATAAGAACAACTAGTGATTATAGTCATTCATAAAATTGAGACTTATCTTTCTAAAGGTGTTGGATATTTATAGAGTTGACATGACTCTTCAACATCTCAACTCTTTATTTATTTCCTCCTTGGTCTATGTAAATAGTTCAATCTTCCATTTATCTTTTTGACATGCATTAAAGTTTAAAAAATACAAACATACATATGTTTCACATAAAAATAATACAAAACAACTGTAAAACATCATTCGCAATCCATTTTTAATAATTTCACAAATTTAAAAATTGTTTCATCCTAATAAAAAAGTTATTTTTAGAGTGTGATCACTTGAATATGTCTTCAATGCACTGGTTAAGTTGTATTGAACTTTATCACCTTTGTGTTGCCTAGAAGATCATTTTGTAATTTCACACAAAGTGCCATTTTCTAGTTTTTGCTACTTGAACACAATGTATCTACCCTTTCAAGTTTTCAACTAAGTATCATACTAGATAATTCCCTTTATGAGTTTGTAATAGTTAGGATTAACTAGGAAGCTTCACTTTATGGGTTTTCAAACTCCCTAGGCCCACTCACAAACATGTGTCCCAAATATAATAAAAATGAAAGAAGCCACAATACCTTACTATGATGGATGTGGCATCGAGTGTGTTCATGTTATTGTTAACACTAGCTATTGAAGATGCCCCAAGCTTGGTGGCACCATTGTGGAGGTTCTTTCTTCAAATTCATGTTAATGTATTGGTTGCTTTAGAGGACTTTATTGTGTTTGTTATGTCTAAATGGACTTATATGCTCACAAAATCTTGAATAGATTTGTATAGAATATATTGAGACTTGTTCATGACATACTTGATTGAAATTAAAAAGTTTAAAAAGTCTTCCATGTAATTTTTATAGTCCCATAATCTGTCACACACACTTCAAAGTGTGTGCGCATATGTGCTAAAATTTTCATCATGACATGCACATCATATTAACCAACATCATCAATAATTAGGTGATGTAGTATGCTATTATGCTCAATGTTTTACATTATTTTATCCATGATTTCCACATATTTGTATGCCTAAATACCTGTGAATGTGCTCCTTAACACATCTAACTCTCATACTCTCATGTAGTTCATGACATTATCTCTTCAAATAAAGGACTCCCACAAAGAAACATTAATTTTCACCTTTGTTTCATGTCTTTCAATTCTACTATGAGGTTGTCTAACCTTATTGAGGTTGTTTCTAGCCTCTTTAACGACATCCTAAAGTTGCACTTTCCAATCTAGTAGCTAGTTAACTTCCTACGAACATTAAGCAAATTCCTAGTGCTACATAATATTTGTGATTACAGCCATGAATTACAATTTCTTAGACACGACTTGACTACCTAGATCCTGTTATACTAAATTAGGGAAAGTGTCTTTTACTATTTTTCTCACATTTTCCATGTATTCTTTCAGTTCATCATTTTCCCTCTTTAACTGCATGATTGTTTGTGTGATTGAGATGTGAAATGAGTTGGATCCCTCAATTTGTTTCTCTAGTGGAAATTAAGTAACATATATGGACAATTTTTATGGTGTTTTTTTTGTGATAATCTGCATTGTTTGAGGTAGAGGCAATGATTGTGCCTCACATAATTATGATGTGGGTATGAGAAATGTTATTTATCTGATGGCCACAACTAGAGATCCATCCACAAATATAATTTTATGTCATCATGCCCTTTAGAACCTTCTTTGTAATAAATTTCCTTTTGTGAAATAGATCTCATGATCGTTTCTATATGTTACAATTAGGATTCATTTGGTTTGGATTGATTCATGCTCGAGCCTTGAGCCTATCACATAATTTTTCATCTACCTTATATAGAAGTCCCATGTGTTTAGATGATGGTTTTTTCACACGCTGGAATCAATTATTCTCTTATTTATTATTTTTTTCTTCTTCTTCCTCTTCTTTTTTTATTTTTCTCCTCTTCTTCGATGAGCTGGTCCTACTCTGCTTTGTCTTTCACAATTTCATCACTCACAACATTCCCTCAAACTACCTTCTTTATTTTTTCTTACTATTATTATTCATTTTGTTAGGCTTACTCTTAGTTGCACAGCTATTCTAGTCTATTTTTTATGATATATTTTATTGATTTCCATATTATTTTCTTCTTCTATTCCATGAACTCTTCCTTCTATTTGGAAATATTTTATTTTACCTCATTATGTACTATTGTAGTCTCTGTGACTAGTCTCTCCTCTATTGTTCTATTTAAGTGAGGTTATTCTAGGTGTGTTTTGGAATTAGGTTACAATAATTGTGACATAATATCATCCAAGACTGAAATAGTGATTGGTCCTTCAGTTCTTTACATGGGGACTACCTGAAGAGTGAATGGTTGGCTAGGAAGGGTCCACCACACTATAGTAATGGAATAAGGTGATGATAGAATGCTCCCAAGTGGAGTGTATGAAAATGTGGATGGTGGAGACTTTATTGGATTGGATTATGTATATGGTTTTGTTTGCTATATGTACATGGTGGCTTTAGATTAAGTAACTCATGATGTGCATGGATTTATTCATCACCACTTTCTACTCTAACTGGTCTTTCTACCTCATTTTTATTACACTTATGCTCAATTAGATTATTATGTGTTATATAAGGGTCCTCTATAAAGGTTATCTCTTGAGCTAGTGCTTGTAACCCTAATTCCTATTTGATTGAAACTAAGGGTTGCACTCTCCACTTGGTCTACTTTTCTTTTGCAATTATGTCCACCTTGATGGACTTTGGTATGAGTGGGAAGATAACTGATATAGAATTTTGGGGATCAATCAACAATATGATTACACTTATGAAAGCAATAAACACGAAATTAAATCAGATAGATAAGTAACTAGAATCAGAATTAGCAAGAAACAAGAGATACAAGAAACCACCCTGAAAACTTGTATTCAACTCTTTACAGAAGGAATTACAATTGAAGAAACTTCTTTTCTTTCACACCTCTCTCAGATGTATAGATCTCTTCTTAGATCTCTTTCCCTCAAGAGTCCTCTCTCTCAATTACAATCAACTCCACAATCTGGATTGATATATAATCTGTATTCTACTTCTACAGTATTGTCTTCTTCTACTTCTTGTCTATCCCTAAGAACTATGAAGATCTATCTCTATTATATAACTATAGAGAATCATGAGCATGCACTTACAATTGATAGATGCACCTCCAAACAAGGGCTCTAATTACAGTCCTACTCAAAATATAAATGTGGACTTAAAAACTAACAGTTCATTCCTTAACATGCAAACAATCTATTCACGCACGGAAATAGATTTTGGACTCCACAGGTAACCGACATCGGTTCCTGCCTGCTTGAACCTGCCGACGTCGGCCGATCCTGGTCTCCTCTTGATCGACGTCGGTCGTCTTTGGTCTATTTCTGACCATCGTCGGTGACTGTTGATTTCTTGCATCTTCTGCATTTGCTCATGGGTGAAACTTTTAGCTCCATACCCTAACAATCTCCCACTTGGAGATAAACAGCTGCACCAGTACCTGTACAACAACATCTTCTAGCTCCTCCATCTTCAACTCAATCATGAAGACCAACGAAAGTTGAATGAAGATTCAACTTCTCCTTTGTAACTGGCTTGGTTAACATATCCGCATGATTCTTATCTGTATGGATCTTCTCCAGCTTCAACTCACCATCCTCCAAAACCTGTCTAATGAAGTGGTACCTAAGCTGTATGTGCTTTGTTCTTGAATGAAAGGCTGAATTCTTAGCCAAATGAATTGCACTCTGACTATCACTGTATAGTCTACAACTCTCTTGCTCCTTTCCAAGCTCTTCCATGAACCGTGTCATCCATATCATCTCTTTGCTAGCCTCTATGACTGCAATATATTCTACTTTTGTAGTTGACAAAGCAACAACCTTTTGCAACTTTGATATCCAGCTAACCGCTGTTCCACCTACAGTGAAAACATATCCTGTGGTGCTTCTCCTACCATCCAAATCACCTGCCATATCTGAATCTACATAACCATGTAGAGAAGTATTTGAACCGTCATAGCATAAGTGCCTACTGCTGGTTCCTTTCAGGTATCTAAGGATCCACTGAACTGCTTTCCAGTGTTCCTTTCCTGGATTGGCCATATGCTTACTTACAACTCCCACTGCTTGGGCAATATCAGGCCTAGTACAAACCATTGCATACATTAAACTTCCTACTGCGGAAGCATATGGAACTTTTCTCATGTACTCTAACTCATCATGTGAATTAGGACACTGTTCTTTACTCAACTTAAAATGTCCAGCCATAGGTGTGCTTACCGGTTTTGCATCCTGCATGTTGAACCGTTTCAACACCTTGTTCACATAATCCTCTTGAGACAAAATCAACCTGTGATTTTTCCTGTCTCTCTTAATATTCATACCAAGGATTTTCTTTGCTGCTCCCAAATCTTTCATGGCAAACGTGTGAGCTAATTTCACCTTAAGCTCAGAGATATCCTGCATGTGTGATCCTGCAACCAGCATATCATCTACATACAATAACAAAATAATATATCTACCATTATCCAATCTCTTAAAATACACACAATGGTCAGATTGACATCTACTGTAGCCATGCTCAGTCATAAATCTGTCAAATCTCAGATACCATTGCCTTGGAGCTTGCTTGAGGCCATACAAGCTTTTCTTCAATCTGCACACTAGCTTCTCCTTACCTTTGACGTCAAATCCTTCCGGCTGATCCATATATATTTCTTCATCCAAATCTCCATGAAGAAACATTGTCTTAACATCAAGCTACTCAAGATGCAAATCCTCAATAGCAACTAAAGACAGTACAGTCCGTATAGAAGTCATTTTAACAACAGGAGAAAAAATCTCACCAAAGTCAATACCTGGTTTCTATGCAAATCCTTTCACCACTAACCTGGCCTTATATCTCATTTGTCCATTCTCACCTTCTTTTAATCTATAGATCCATCTGTTCTTCAGTGTCTTCTTTCCTGCTGGCAACTCAACCAAATCCCATGTTTGGTTCTCTCTCAAGGAATCAATTTCCTCATTCATGCCTAGCTCTCACTGATTCTTGGAATCCACCTGTATTGATTCACCAAAACTCTCTAGTTTTCCACCATCAGTAAGCAATAAATAGAATAACGAAGGGGAATATCAAATTGGAGGCTTACTTACCCTTTCTGACCTCCTATTGGCCGTTTGAGAGTCATCCACAACACGCTGTCTACCCAAATTATTTGACAGTGACCGACCTCAGTCACTTCCAAGCCTGCAACTGACTGTCGTCGGTTCTGCCTGACCGATGTCAGTTCCTTCCTGACTGATGTCAATTTTTGTACGGCCATCATCGGTCCCTGTACTGCCAACGTCGGTTCCTACCTGATCGACGTCGGTCTCTATGTTTTCCTGTCTGTGATTATTTCTGCCCGCGAGCTCATTTTGGACCGTTACCTCATCCAATTCTCCATTGCTCTGCTTAGATTGATTCAACTTCTTCAGCTGATCACTATATAACACTTTTTCATTGAAAACAACATCACGGCTCCTAATTATCTTGTTAGTTCCTAGATTCCAAAACCTAAATCTGAACTCATCAGAGCCATAGCCAATAAATGTGCACCTCATAGACTTAGCATCTAGCTTCTTTATATTTTCCTTATCAACGTGCACAAAGGCTTCACAACCAAAAACTTTGAGAAATGAGATATCTACCTTTTTACCTATCCATGCCTCTTTTGGAATTCCACCATCTAGCGCTATAGAGGGTCCTCTATTAATTAGGTACACTGTAGTATCCATGGCTTTTGCCCAAAACTCTAAGGGCAATCCAGCATGCAATCTCATACACCTTGCACACTCCATGATTGTTCTGTTCATCCTTTCAGCAACTCCATTTTGCTGAGGTGTTTTTGGAACAGTCCTTTGCCTGTGGATCCCATGCATATAACAATACCAATTGAACTTGTGGCTACAAAACTCACCACCATTGTCAGATCTCAGGCACTTCAATCTCTTGCCTGTTTCATTCTCAACCATAGCTTTCCAAATCTTAAACGTGTCAAAAACATCAGATTTCTTCTTAATACAATAGATCCATACCTTTCTAGTAGCATCATCTGTGAAGGAAACATAGTATTGTGATCCTCCAATAGAAGCAACTTGGGCTGGTCCCCACACGTCTGTGTGAACAAGATGCAATTTGTGCTTCTTCTTTGTTGACCCAGTCTTGAGAAAACTCACTCTCTTCTATTTTCCAAAAATACAGTCTTCACAAAAATCTAGATCTATGCTTTTCAAATCTGGAAACATACCTTTTAACTTAAGAATTGTCATTCCCTTCTCACTCATGTGGCCAAGCCTTTGATGCCACAACTTTACATCTACATCTGAAGTAGATAATACAGAAGGAGAATTGTCAGTAATACAATTACATAAATAGAGAGTATCTACTCTCTTACCTCTGGCCAATACAAGTGCTCCCTTGGTAACCTTCCAAGATTCAGCTGTGAGGGTTACAGTACATCCCTCATCCCCTAACTTTTCTGCAGAAATCAAATTCCTCTTCAGGCTGGGAACATGCATCACTTCTTTCAACACCCATGTGTTTCCATTCTGCATCTTCAGCTGCACTTTACCTTTGCCAATAATTTTGCAAGGCTCATCATCTCCTAAGTAAACTATTCCAAAATCTCCATGGACATAGTCACTAAAATATTCTCTAGTA
This sequence comes from Torreya grandis, assembly GCA_037957365.1. Taxonomy (NCBI): domain Eukaryota; kingdom Viridiplantae; phylum Streptophyta; class Pinopsida; order Cupressales; family Taxaceae; genus Torreya; species Torreya grandis. The sequence goes on along the minus strand of JARHVA010010875.1, from coordinate 29,217 downwards.
GGGGTTGCATGGAAAGATGCACCAGAATCTAAAACCCAAGATTCTATATTAGTATGCAAAGAGAATATAAGAGCATCTTGTGCAACAATACCTACCACCTTTGCTTCTTCTTTATCATCATGTTGTTTGTCCTCTTTAGGCTTTGACCAGCAATCTTTGCTTATGTGCCCAATCTTTCTACAATTCTAGCATTGTGGCTTCCTGCCATTTCTGGATTTAGATCTACCTCTCATCTTGGATTTAGATCTTGATCTCCCTTTCTTGCTCTTCTATTTTTGTCTTCCCCTGCTCTCAAAACTTAAAGCATTCTCTGATGTCTCTTCTGTGCTTTTCCTACGAATTTCTTCATTCAAGATTACACTAACCACATCATCTGCTTTTAAAATATTTGAAGCAGAAGCAGTATTACTAACTGCCATTACTATGCTGTGCCAGCTTTCTGGTAAAGAACATAAGATTAATAGATCTTTAATTTCATCATCAAATACTATTTTGACTTAATTTAATTGATTCACAATTCCATGGAAATCATTCAAATGATTAGATACAGAACTACCTTCCTACATCTGCAAATTAAATAACTGCTTCATAAGATATACCTTATTAGAAGCTGAGGGTTTTTCATATAAATTTGCTAAAGTAGTCATTAACTCTACCGTAGACTTTTCCTGTGATAAATTAGATATCACAGTAGATGCTAGACTCAATCTTATAGATCCAAGAGCCTTTCTATCAAGAACTTTCCATTCTTCATCATCCATGTCTTTGGGCTGCTTTGCAGTCCCTCCTAATGGTAAGTATAGATCTTTTTGATACAGATAATCTTCTATCTACATTCTCTATAATTGATAGTTCTTGCCATTGAACTTCTCCATTCTCAATTTACTTTCTTCTGCCATTGCTTTCTCCCACTCAAACAGAAATCTCTGTGAGTAACCTGTAATCAATACACACTAACCAGATCTAAACTACCTGTTAGTGAACCAAAGCTCTGATACCACTTATGAAATCAATAATCACGGAATTAAATCAGATAGATAAGTAACTAGAATAAGAATTAACAAGAAACAAGAGATACAAGAAACCACCCTGAAAACTTGTATTCAACTCTTTACAGAAGGAATTACAATTGAAGAAACTTCTTTTCTTCCACACCTCTCTCAGATGTATAGATATCTTCTTAGATCTCTTTCCCTCAAGAGTCCTCTCTCTCAATTACAATCAACTCCACAATCTGGATTGATATACAATCTGTATTCTACTTCTACAGTATTGTCTTCTTCTACTTCTTGTCTATCCCTAAGAACTATGAAGATCTATCTCTATTATATAACTATAGAGACTCATGAGCATGCACTTACAACTGATAGATGCACCTCCAAACAAGGGCTCTAATTACAGTCTTACTCAAAATAGAAACGCAGACTTAACAACCAACAGTTCATTCCTTAACATGCAAACAATCTGTTCACGCACAGAAATAGATTCTGGATGCCACAGGTAACCGACATCGGTTCCTGCCTACTTGAACCTGCCGACGTCAAACAATCCTGGTCTCCTCCTGACTGACGTCGGTCACCTTTGGTCTATTTCTGACCGTCATCGGCGACTGTTGATTTCCTGCATCTTCTGCATTTGCTCATGGGTGAAGCTTTTAGCTCCATACCCTAACATAGAATTTAAGATTTTACTATGAATATTTATTTTACACATAACCTTATATAAAATCCATTCCTTCTCAAACTTCTAATCATATGGGGTGTTCCCCACATCCTCTATCAATTTTTTATGCACAATCTCTAGTGCAATGCTAAGTGTGTCAAATTTGATCTCCATCATAATATTGGTTACCCATGGATAATTATTATATGCTATTGATTAACCCTGAATTATATGTTGATCCTATTTTGTTTAGATAGGGTTAAGAATGTATAAATGATAGGGCACAAGGGTGAATATCATATCTATAGTCAGTTAATTAATTAGTAAACTAAGATATAAGTATACACTAAATTTATTAAGTTGAGATAGAATAAATATATAAAGTATTACTATGTTGTGTATACAAATGACATATAAAAATAAGTACTTGGCTAGCTTTGAGGCTAATATAGATCTAGATATGGAACAAGAGGAAAGTAGGCACAAATATAATCTCAAATAGTTGTTTGATTCTCAATCTCGTACCTCTAGCTCTGTAGATAGTTGTGTCATCCATGGATGGTTATTTCGATGCTATTATCTAGGTTTGACACTAATGTCATGTACAAAATATTTTTTGAAATAGGATATGATTACCTTTATACTTTTGGTCTTGGCTTTACCTTTCTCTGATGCATTCAAATTTGGGTCATAGACTATCAGTGCTTGTGAAATGGAAAAACCTTAATTTTCCATCTGCAATGCAACCCCCCAAAAAAATGGATTAGAAGCCACAGGGTGTCAAGATAACTTGAAATGACCCCACTTTCAAAGGGTACTTCCTACATAGCTAATATGCTAAAATAGGGTCTAAGACTCATGTAGCTCTGCCCTATATGTTGGTGTATTTTAGGATCATGTAATGTGTCTAAAACAAGAAAATATGACCTTATGACTATTCCTTTAGTACTTTCGACCTATAGATGTGTTCTACCTATGAATGGTGTGGAAATAAGGAATCTTTGATCAATTGAATGTTTGATAGAGTGCTTTTGATAAGTGTCTTGGTCTCTTTGGTGTGATTTCTAGGTGAGGAATGAATAAGTGTTGATATTTTATTTATACTAATCATATCAAGATATAACTCACATTAAAGAACATAGGTTGACCATTAGAATATAATTCATTTGAAAGATGAATTTAGGGTATTTGACACTTGTGTGATGGAAAGACAATAATGCCCATGCCACTATCTATCATGGACCTTAGTGTCCAAGGAGTATAATTACAAGTATATGCTCAAAACTTGTAGAGGTGTAATATGAGTACATTTTGAGCATTCTAGGAAAGATAGGATATCTTTGTCATCAATATAAGGTTGTTTAGACTAAAATATATGCTAAGGGGAAAAAGAAAGAGAAAATATAAGTATTGAAGAAGCAAGGTGAGTTTATAAATAGGAAGAACAACCAAGGTATGAGTTTTCCAAGTGTACATGACTAAGGTTCTACATAATAAAAAAAATGATCTACAAATGCTAATCTTCTTGTCTTCCTCAGTGGTGTTTTGGTTGGTTTTGGATGTGTTGATATGAATTTTGATGGTGTTTTTTAGGTCCAAATATTGATGATTGTGTTTTTATTGATTCGAATGAGGCATGTAGTTAACTGATTGATTATGTATTCATTATGGGCCACCATTTTCATTTGATAGACAAATTCCACCTATTTCTACATTAATTATGAATGGGAGGGGATGTTTTGTATATGTTGGGTGATCCTATATTTTAACCATGACACCATTGTATATATTTGTGACTACTTAAACATGCGACACGTAGTCCATGATGTCTCATGGAATATGAGGATTGCGGTGATAAACACATGTATTTACAGGAGCCTACTCCCAAAATTTTATGTATGTAGATAGTTGTTTCCCTTTATTTTTTATATCAAGTTTTCAATGTTTGGGCCTATCCAAAAATTATTGCTAATATAAGTTTTCAACTCAAGGTAACTCCACTGTATGAAATAGATGAGAATTACCAAGAAATTATAATGCGATTAATTTAGAGATGGCACCTTCTTCTTATTTATTTGGATTTTGGATGCTAGAAACTCTATCTAATTATATTCATGAAAAAGTTCCACCATCTAATGGGTGATATTGATGACTCCTTTATGACCTTCTTGGTGCCCTTTATTTTTTCCATTATCTATTCATTATGCACTCCTCTAACACTCGTATTAGGGAACTAATGAATTTATCAATGAGGATGTCATGAGTATAAATTTCATATATTTCTTTGGTCTCTTGGTAGAATGGCATTTTTTTGGACTTGTATGGTTATTGTGGTTTCCCCTTGCAACCACCCTATGGTGTATTTATAACCCATGTTGCATTGATATGAAATAATTATTGTGGTGAGAGCCAAATGGCACCCTAATTATACAAACTAATCAGATTCATCATATCACATCATTTTTTAAAAAGTGGGAAGCCTAATTAGGGTTTCTACATCCAAACCTCATAGTGGATGAGGTAGGGTGATGACTCCTTGTACTAGTCCATATGCTTCTTATGGTTGAGGTTGTAAAAACCACTATGTATTTGTTACATTGTTAATATTAAAAGGATCCTAGTAATTCCATTGATATTTATAAAATTAAAATCCTATTCCCATATATTTCATTTCAGTGTCACTTAGTGAAAATACTATCACATTAGTAACCATTGTATCTTTTTGTTTGGTGAGTATCTTTTTACTTTTGGACACTATTTTTAGATAGTGCACACTATTTTTAGATATTTCACAATTTGGATCATTCTTGTTGTAAACAACATTCTCTTGGATTAGGGAATGCATATTTCACTTGTGCAATTTAGTGATACTGATAGAGTGTGGTTTCTTTTCCCACATCTCCCTTTTATAAAAAAACCATGTCACATAGTGGAGATATATTGAGATACATACCAAACTAACTTGTGTCCAATTTAACTCAGTTAGTCATCTTTAGACTTGATACATAGCCATTTTAATGGTTTCTCACTCTTGATATTATTTAATGTGACATGTTTCCAAAATTTTCAAATATTTGCCAATTTTGGATATTAATTTCTTAATCAAATTACATGCATTTTCAAATCTATAAAAAAATCCTTGTTTAAAAACTATTTTATAAAATTTTATACCACTTATGCTTTGTGTTTTCTTTTTTTTATCTATTCCATTCCTCACATGCCATTACCAAACTTAATTGAGTTGCAATGCTTTCCCATATTTCTATCATGAATTTAATCAAACCTTGCCATTTATTTTGGTATCAAGAACTTATCTCTCACCTATACTCTTTTTTGATTATTTCTTTCATTTCATACTTGAACTAATATAATATATTATCTACTTATATTATGTTATGCTAACACACCTTAAAAAAAGAAAATAAAAATAAATCATACTCTATGTGTGCCATCTAACACTTATTTGTGTTTCTACCTAAACCAAACTTAGTTGTGATAGGGTTGATCCTAATGCCATTTACCTAACCTATAATTTTTTTCCCTATAAATCATAAAACACAATGGGGCCTTATCTTATCAAATTGTGGATTATATACATACCCTTCCACATGGATCATATATTTTGGAGTGTGCTTTGAATCCAATCTTTGATAAGAGGACCATATACTCTTGTTGAAACTCATAAGATCATAAATTGTGATCATACCATTCCTTTTGGATACATTTATAAAATTTTAGATTCCAATTTTATATTTATCATGTATCCTCAATGCATTTAAATTAAAGAAGCCAAACCTTCAATGATCCTTTATCCCCAAGTTGTGTGATCATCATAATTTCAAGATAGGTACTAGATACTTCAATGGTATGATGCCTTCCATTCCATAGACCAATTGGAATGGAGTGTATCCTATTATAATTTTATAGTTAGTTATATATGCCAACAATAGTTATGGGATGTGATTTTCCCAGTCATCTCAGTGGATATTTCATATCTTCCTAAGCATTTTCTCGAGTACCTTATTATATGATTTTACTTAGTCATTTTCTTGAAGATGATAGGTGGTGCTCTTCTGGTGTGATATCATGATTTATTCTATCAATGTATTGATGGTATTATTCAAAAAATGTGTGCCCCTATCACTGATTAACCTATATGTTTACTCAAACCTTGTTATGATATTCTCATAGAGGAACTTCATAGCATTTTTCACACCACAACTAGGGGTCATAACTACTTCAACTTACTTTGTGAAGTAGTCCATTGTAGTTATGATGTATCTAGAAATAGAGTGATTATAGGGTGGAGTAATAGTCCATATAAAAATCATCCCTAATTGTTAAAATGGTTGCATAGAAATAATTGAATTCATGGGCATCTCATATATTTTATTAGATTAACCATAGTGTTAAAAAACATGGAAATGCTTTATGACTCAATGTTATCCTAAAACCTTATCAGAAACCATAGTATACTCTATAATATCTTCCTCATAGTCAGTTATTATTCAAATTATCCTCCTAATATGCATTGATGATCATTATCCAATACATGTGCCTATTTGTGCTCCAAATTCACCCTATAAAGGATATCATCATTTCCTAGCTTGTACAAAAGTCTATTACTAATGCTTAAGGTTAAGACCCTTGTAACTAGTGTTTTTTACCCCAGTCTATGTAATGTTTTATGAATGCAAAATATTGAAAAAAATTATGATTTATTCTAGTTTTTATAAAATCAAAGTGACCCAGAATAAATTTACATCTAGAGAGTCATCTTGTAACTCCTTTGGCTCATCACCTATTTATAACTAGATGAGATGTTTTAGCACTACATTATTCCATCCTTGCTTCATATTTATTTTAAATTTATAACCCTAAAAAAAATAATCCATATCAAAATTTATGCCTCACAAAAATAGGTTATTCATTAAGTATCACAATTCCTTGTGATCAATGAAACACTCAAAGGGTATGGTTAGTTTATAATTCCAAAACAATTAGAGTGTGAATACCATGGTAAAGGCTTATCTCTCTATTTTTTAATATTTATTTTCAATATAAAATAGCTTGATATTTAAAAAATAAATTGGATGATCCAAATATCCTTATTTTGTTAGAACAAGTACATCTCTAATTTGTGACCTAAGTGTATGGACATGAACATGGAATGTTATTCCCCAATAAAAAAATTTAGAACTATCACCAATATTTTGTTTATGCGATTTAACATATTTTGGCATTGTGGAGTCTATTAAAACATGTTGTCCCTATGCATAAATTCATATATATGGGTTATCATGGTTGCATATCCATGAATGAATTCATTATAGTATTCTATGTGGACCAAAAAACATCATGATTTGAATAGATTAGTTTGTAGTATGATCCCTATGATGATAATATTTTTTGCATAATTGACTAAAATTCCTTCACTACACACTACATGTCAAAATAACACCCTAAACCATGTGATAATAAGCATTTTTTTATATTTGGAATGACTTTTAGTGCTCGAGACATTTACAAAATTAGTTGTAGCTTTAAAAGGTGGTCTTTGAACAAAGAACATATTTTTCAATCATCCAAGTAAATGCAAATATAATCATGGATAAAGTATTTGAGCATAGCCATCATGATCTAGAGAATACTACTGGTGAACTTTATAAACCAAAAGGCATTCCATGGTAGGTAAGGGATTCTCATTCATTTTCAAAGGTCATGTTTGATTGATCCTAAGATACAATGGGAATATGATGGTATCCACTGAACCCATTCATGAAATAATAGACTTCATGCCATGTGATATCTTCAAGTACTCATCAGTGAATGTGATAGGAAAGGGATCATAGACAAAAATATCATTGAGTTCAATATAGTTCCCACAATATTATCTCTATTACTTTCTTTGGTTTTACTACCATGGGGGATTACCCAATCTTAATTTTATATTCTATAAATTATTGGATCTTACACCATGAGATTTTTCTCTTATTTTACCTACAGATTCATATGATTATTTATCATGTAGGGTAACTTTCTTATTGGCCATATGCATTTCCTAAGTTTAATATGCATTTTCCCCAACAAAGGATCTTTACCCTTAACCTCACTAAGTTTATTGTGAAAGACATATTTGTAATACTTAAACAATTTTACAATCTCAAAAAACTTCTAGTATGTATAATATTCTCATGCCATTTTAGTATTGAAATTTTATCTATGTTGTCCAATATTTTTCATACAGTCTCTTTATAAAGTTTACATATTTTATTCTTCATGGAATCAACCACCCCTCTCTTACCTAGTTATTATGCAATGTTTATATTTCAAAGCTTTTTATTCTTATACTTATCTACTTCCTTATTATAAGGAATGTCAATACTCCTTTATAGATCAAATATCCCCTTTAAGTCCATGTCTTCATTAATTTTTTTAATGTTTTTATTTAATTTTACTATTCAATATTTTGTTTTAGGACTAAACGATAAACCCATTTTGTTCCTAAGCATGCCATATTTTTTTCACATTCTCATGAATGATCTTATACTTGTTAGCTTTGAAATTATGCTTGGTTGTCGAATTCATATAATCTACTCCCCCACATAGTAAAAAATATCCTCATAATTTGAAATGCATTATGCACTAGGGGATTCTCATTTTTGAACATAAAGTTTGAATGAAATATTATTTGATCTACAACCATGTCATTATTTCCCTTATGCATTATTAATGCATATACCAAGATTTAGGAAGAGGAGTTAATTTACAATACAATATTTGCACCCAATATTTTGGATCAATATGTTTCATTTTCCATATGTCCACACATGAGTGAGCCTACATATCCTAACATTATTTAGCCAAAAATTGTGGCCACTTTTATGAGAGGCAAGGAATGAAATGGAATATTTCATGTGACATCTCACAAGCTTCCTCCTAATTAAGCTCATATGATCTATGAAAAACCCACAAAATATATGGGACACATTTGAATTCATGTCTAGGTGTACTTACCCATGTATATATCTATAAAACATGATCCTATAACTTACAAATGAAATTGTTCAAGTCTTTTGACTCAAATTACTAGGGAGTTTGTTGCCCTGTGGTGAACACCATAAGAATTGGCCTAATTTTGTGATATCCATGAAACTAATTTATCATGTCACATATTAATGCCCACTAATATAAAATTCATACCTCTATGATATTCCATCTTCCTTAGTATTTTTGATGTAATCCTAATTAGTTGCATCCAGTTAATAGATGTTCCCAATTTTTGAAATTACAGTGACCACATAGAAGCTAATGTACAACCTAATGTCTAAATTATTTTTGGTATTTGATGTATATATATGTTTAACCCATGGTATATATTCCCTAGATACCCTATACCTTTAGCAAAGAGTAGGGAAATTTTTTCTCTCACACCAATTCTCTCTTAGGCTATGTGTCCACCTTAAAATATTATTCTAACCTATGTCCATATGTATGATATGGTTCGTTAGGTCTCGTATATGAATTGAATTATTTTTGAAATGATATTAAGATAATGAAAATTCCATAATGTTATTATAGATAATTATCCACTCTGTTGATGGTCATGGGATCAGCATAAGCTATTTTTTCCAATCAATATAGGGTAATGCATTACATATGTTTTAAAATGAATTACCTTAAAATACCAATGCATGTTAATTTTGGACATCTTTATTTCCACATATTATAGAATTCTAAGAGGCTCAAAGTCATAGGGTTGTAACTTAGCATTGGACTTTTCATCACTTCCCAGGTGGATCTAGGGATCATCTTAATTGTGATTTCTAAATCAAAGACAATGTTAAGTACCTCATATTTTATTATTTAAATATCCATCTATGCTTTCATATCCCATTATTTATTTTTCTCTATCAACAAGACCATTTTAGTTATTCTTCATGACCTCTTATTTGAAAAATCCAATAGATAGTGAAGTAAATTGGTAATATTAATTAAAATATTTTCATTATGTAACACACTTATTAATTTAAAAATGCATGTTAAATCCATCACCACTCCCTATTATCATAATATACACACAATCTATCAATACATCTCAGTTTTTGTTATGATAACATCTCCCTCGTTTGTAACCTTATTTTTTGTCAACTACAATAATTTTCTAACTTCATTCATTAACACATTTTTGCTCAAAGGATCTAGCTACATGTCCTTTTCTACCTTCCTAATTATGGTCTCTGTAGGAATATTCATGGGGTAAATAAATTGATCCTTATTTGTATTGTGATTGGCAACATATATTAATCTTTAATCCTTTGGTCAGGTATTCACCATACTAACATTGTGCACTATATTTCATTCCTTTGATTCTTAAGCACTAGGTAATTTTTAATGTTGTGTTACTTTGAGAATCTATTATAAGAACAATAGGTTTCTCACTATTGATTGCTTGGGAAATTTCATGCAATATGACTCATCTCCCCACACAATTAATAAGTGATGGATTATTTTGGTTGATTATTTCCCTATCTTCTACCCTTATAGCCACATTTATATCCTCATTGTTTTTGTGGTGATCCCCATGCTTATGTGTGATTATGATATGCCTCATTTTACCTCTGAGGTGATAGAGGAGCCAAATTTTACTAGTAATTCTAAGGTCATTCCTAGCCTAGGTGTTATTGTGGTGAGGTTTGAGTTCATCCTTGCTAATATTGTAGTGATGGAGGTGCCCACCCTAATTGATGTTATGATGGAGGTCCCTAACCCATTTTATATTATGATAATGATGGAATAAAGCCTCATTTATGTGACATATTTGTGTTTTAGGTTACCATGTTTGTCTTTGGTAAAGGAGGTTGATACAAAGTGATTTCTAATACATTTATGGTAATATCACATTTCAAATTGTCTAAATCCATATATTTTTTTCATTGTACATGGTTGATTTACAAAATATAAATCCCACATTTTGTGCTTGATACACATAATTTTGTAATAGATGAGCATTTAAGGTAGCATGATTCCATAGCTGAAAAACTCATAAATCCCCATTCTAATGTAAGGACACTCATTGTGATGGTACCCTTCCTATCCACACTCAATAAACTAGATATAAATATTTGGCTTCTTTTCACCTTGTATCTCATCCATATTTCATAGAATACCATCTATTTTAGGATTAGCTCTGGAACTTCTAGTGGGATATTTGCCATGGACCTCATTATTTTCTATCCTCACCATAGCTTCTTTAGATTCATCTTTGGTCTATAACTATGTTTTCACAATCATAATCTAGATCTTATTTTTCATCCCTTTTATGAACCATGTGGTCTTATAAGCAAATTCAAATTTTAAGGTCATCTTATTTGTTAAATCATAAACCTATGATCATAATCCCATATAGACTCTCCTAGTTTTTTTCTGTTATCCTTGAGGTCCTTAAAGATTTTACTTATGTATCATTATGTTTATAATTATAAAATTAGCTTGGTGTTTACCTCATTAAAGGTCAACCTATAACCATCATTATTGAAGATAAATTTTAGTGATCGACTGTAAAAAAATCCTATTAGTTCATAATGCTTACATAATATTCCCTTGACTTTGTATTTCATCTCGTATTTTAATAAATATTTTTCTAAATTCATCGACCCAAAATTCAATTTTAAAGTTATAAAGCCCTCAACATGTAGTGTCATTGTCATTGTAAGATGATTACTTACCCTTGGTTTACTAGCTAAGTATACAGATGTTTTTTAACTTGTTTTGATACTTACAAGTAATATTGGTGAAATTTAAATAGTAATTGTGATTTCTTGATTGTCTATTTCCTTCTTTTGTATTTATATAGTTTTTTCAACTTGCCTAAACTAGTTCATAAATAGTGTGAAATCCCTATATGCTATGAGAGACATTATTTCCATAGTCCATGAAGTAAGATGTAGATGTTTCTAGTTGAAACTATGTCATATTTGTTTTAATAAATTTTTTAATCATGCTATGTGAACCATTATTATGATGAGATAAAATAGCATGATGAGAATTAATACACATATTTCTGTTTAAACATGTTAGAAATGAGGTGTTATGGTGATGGGTAGTTGAAAAATCAATTCTTAAGAGAGGTAAATTCATTAAATAAGGGAAATAAAAAATTCTTAATTAAAATCATAGTTATTACCCCAAAGTAAAATTTTGATAGAAATTATTTAAATTCTAAAAAAAGGTATTTTTTTTAATAACATAAATTTATTAATATAAATGAGCTTAAAGATATTTTCAAATGGTGCATCTAGATTTGATGGAGAGAATAAATAACATTGAAATGATTTAAATGAATAAAGGAAATTAAAACCTAGATATAAAGAGAGAGATTAAAGAAAAATTAAAAAAAAATGCAATAAAAAATGGAACCAAATATAGAGGGTTCTAAATGAAAACAACATTAGAACTAAGGTGTTATCATCCATTAGAGAACAAATGCAAAGAATAAAAATGTTGATGATATTCAAGTTATTATTTATTTTTTATCAAATTAATGACTGGTCTCCAAGATTAATTAAAATATATACCACCATATTTTTTCAATTTGTTGTGACACTAACAAATTTATATTACTTCTCTAAGACACCACTTGACATAATGGTCCTCTATGGCCAAAACCTTAGTATTCTAGGTAAAAATATGATGATGAGTTTTGAAGGGGTGTTTAGATAAGATTGACTTCAATAATATTTAATTTATAATGTTTATAACATGTTCATTGATCCTAGTGTTGATGTAATAACCCGTCTCTCTAGTGTATGAAAATGCACATGAATAATCAATTTTGTACACACCACTTTTAAGTGTTAGTCCTAAATTTTATATCGATGACTTGATGGACATCCTAGGTTTTATTTGAGGAAGAAATTTAGTATGGATATTATTGATATTTAATAATTTTAACATTTTATTATAAATTAATTCAACATAAAGGAGGAAAATTTTAAGTCTATTAAAGTTGTCAACCAAAATTCTAGGCATAACATGTGCATTCCTAGCTGATTTTAAAGATATAACAATTTGTTTCCCATTATAACTATTCTTCTCAAAAACCTAAATAATAAGTTTGATCTCATCATCTATGTGACCATCATCATAAATTATCATATCTCATGTGGCCAGGGTTTTAAGGACCACCATTATTTTTTAGGGATGATGGTGTGAACACACACACACACAGATATATATATATATATATATATATATATATATATATATATATATATATATATATATATATATCACTATGGGTATAATTTCCATAAACATGTTGAGATATATATATATATATATATATATATATATATATATATATATATATATATATATATATATATATATATATATATATATATATATATATATATATATATATATATATATATATATATATATATATATATATATATATATATATCAACATGTTTATTGAAATTATTATATATATCATTATGGGTATAATTTCAATAAACATGTTGAGATAAAGATATATCATATTTCCTAAAAAGGAAGATGCATAAGAATGGAATATTTCCATTATATTCTAGTTCCTTTATGAATATGATTATATCAATAACTTGATTTAAATGGGTATGAAAATATTATATTTTTTTAAACCATTAGGCTAGTTGGCATGTGTATCATGTACATATATTTTCCACAAAATGTGTTTCAAAGGAAATGATTTTAGTGCTATGTCTTCAAAATATTCTATAAATAAATTAGATACCATAGAAAAAAGGAAAACCCATTTCAACACCTTTAGTTTGTTCATAGATGACTCCTAATAAATAAATTAAGGTGGAATACAAACATAATACCACCAGATAAGTAGTCTCCTTGTTAATATCTTGACTACCTTGATTCTGTTGTTAATAGGAACTTTTGTGAAAACTAAAATAATATCAAGGCTATCTAAAACCTCTTAACTAGTGACCTTGTTGTCCTTGATAAAAGAAACAAAGTACATGGATTCTTTGATAAAATAAGAGGTTTTATATATCAATTATTCTAATTTATTAGCCAATAAGGATCCCAAGGAATTATTTGGTGAGTCAATGGTATCAATTATATGTTATATGTCTAATCAGGACACCATCCTTGTGGATCTTTAGGGTGCCATAAATTCTAGGAATGCTACTTTTTTAGGGAGGATTCAGTTTTTAATGTTTTCACTAAATGCTTCTCGCATACTAGTTTTTCTAACTACTATTGGCATATCGATGCTTCCTTCTATGGGGTGTTAATAATAACCACCCTCAAACTTGGCTTGGATTAATTTTTAAGTAGTGATTTGAATAATTACTACACTTCCCTCTCCAAATACATGCACTAAATTTGAAACTACTCATTAAAACTACTGCTAACTTGCTCTACTTCCTCTATGATATCTTTTACATAGTTTATTTGATCTCTTTCCCATTCTCATTCTAGGCTGGTCTCTTCTTCTTGATCAATCTCTATGATAATTATTAGTTTTATCTTGCTCTCTCTAAACTCTAGACTTAGTCTTTTTTATGGAGGTCTACTTCATCCCATTCTTTGTGAATTTACTTTACTACTTTTACTTGGATCTAGATTAACCATTCCATATTCAACATGATATTATTTACTCCATATTTTATAATTTTGTAATTCATGTTGAATATCCATAATTTTCTTATTGTTTTATTATTTATTATTTTACATAGGTCCTCTTTTCCTTCCATAATTCATATAGTCTAATATCCTATGTTTTCTGATCCTTCATTCATCTCTTTAGGGTTCACACCCTCATTATATTTTGTCTAACTACTCTATATCCATTGGAATAAATTCCATGTACTTTTACATAACCAACATCTTCAATAGCACTAGAAGCCACTTCAAAATTTTCATTTATGGGTTATTTTTACAAACATGTCGTACATAGTTTCAAATGTAATGTACCCCTACACATCAAAATTAGATACATAGAAATTAATGGTGTTTTTAACCTAATGATTAATTTCACACATCCTTTCATGTATAGACTACACAATATTTCTAGTGTTACTCCACTCATATAATGTTTTCCATTTTATGAGGTGAGAAATGACAATGTTCTACCCTTAAAAACCACAACACTAATATTTCAAGAAAATTAGACTAGAGAAGCTTATAAATGTCAGCATATATAGGATTATTAATAATTTTTTGTGTACGAAATCCTATGCTAACACACCCTTCTTCTATAAATTCACATATCATGTGTTCCAAACATATTTTTTGAGATCTCTTTGACTCAAAAATCATCTTAACATCTTATTGGTCACATAAATAAAACCATTGTTAATAATAATTCATGAAAATCATCATAAATACATGTTAAAATTGTAGTCTACAAATTTCACCTTGTCTTTCAAGATAAGAAAATAGTTTTACGTGGTAAACGGATAGTTTAATGAATTGTAATAGGCAATAACTTAATAAATATATATTAAGGTATGTGATTAAGAGTAGGAATTTACATAATAAAGGAAACTTACACACAGCCATTTATTATTCAAAATTTTTTTACACTCTTGTTTATTATATTACTTAAAATAAATAGTTATGTAAAAGGATACACTAGTTTGTAGGAGATAAAGATTCACAAACTTGATATATTGGAATATATAAATAACTGGTGATAACAATAATTTGAAAAAATTGGAATCTATCATTAAACAAGTGTTGGATATTTATAGACTCGACATGACTCTTCAACTTCTCAACTATTTGTTTCTTTCCTCCTTGGTCTGAAGAAACTAATCAATCTTCCATTTATATTTTTAATTTACATGAACGTTTACAAAATATAAAATATACATGTTACGTATAAAAATTATACAAAACACTAGTGAAACATTATTTGTAATCCCTCCCTAAACTATCTCATCATGCAAAGTTTCTAACCAATTATCATCCTTAATTTCAACTCATAACATATACGATCATCTTCTACTTAGTGTCCCCTTTTAGAAAATTTAAAACAACTTGTGTTTTGCAACAAACCCTAACTAAAAATTTTAATTTAATTATTTATCCTCTCAAACCCTAACTAAATCAAAATTTAGAATTCTTTAGATACCCATTTAAAGGCACAAATGCAATATTCTATTTAAAAAAAATACTTTCCATAAATTAGAAATATTACAACCAAAATATAATACCTTCAAATCTGTTTTTTTAATCAAATCAATAGCTATAAAACATAACAAAATACCAGCTCGGTGTTTATTCCTTTAAACATAAAATTAGTATTTAATTATCATAAGAAAAGGTATTTCCAAAATTGGGGGTGGTTTGCTACTCTCCAAAAGTTGTTTTCTACCCTTCTGGGGCTTCCAACATAATTTGTTTCCACAAAACTATTGTGCTCTTCCTCGTAGATGCCCTTCCTCCTGCCATGTAATGCAATGGTGTTTTGACACCCCAAACTGATCAAATATGCCCATTTTAACCCTTGAAATATAGTCACACATCTGAAGGTTGAAGGTTTTCATCCTCAATGTAAATTTTCCCAAATAATATTTTCATTTTTTATGGGTGAAAGTCAACTAAGCTACTCAAAAATCATAATTTTTTACTGATAGAGTGACATAAAATCACAAATGAGCAACATCTTATTTTTAAATCTTTTTCTTCCAAACTCATTCCAAACAAGGGACACTCTACTTGGGGAGGGAGTATTAAATAAAAAAACAACTTCCATTATAATTTTAATTAAGTGTTGACCTACCCATGTCAAAAAAGGTCCCCTCATTAAGTTAAAAATAGATTAGAATCAAGTTGTCAACATAAGTCACTTTTTGGCAACTAAGACTTATTATTATTTTACTTTAAGTATTTAAAAATACTTTTTATTTTAATAATAATATTATTTTAATGTCAAAAAAGGGGGACATTATGATTTTACCTTCCCAAATACGTTTCATCTCAATCAAAAGTAAGCCCACCTAAATGGCCATAGTGTAATACCTGGATCCCACTTCATCTTTAGGAATGCACAATTCCAAACACTTCCTTTACGAACATAACCTTGAGTTATAATGGGTCCCATTATGTTATGGTGGACTAGTCCCTCTAATTTTATCTTCCCAAAAATCTATATTATTGTGTTACAAGCTAATACATCCATTTTCAACTCCCCAAACACTTGTTGCTCACTATCCATCATAATATTCTCTTCAACATCTAACTCAATTGTACCTCCACCTTTTTTGACTTCTACTAAGTGTCCTTCATGTTGGACTGATATAACTTGAGTTATATTTTCAACTTTAAACCTTGTGTTGACTACTCTTACCATTATCTCATCAAAATTGTACCCTACATTAACTGATTTCATAGTTGTCTCTCCAAAATTAGTCTATGTGTTGATTAATTTTATAAAATTATTTTTAGACTTAGACATTATATTAGATAATAAATCAACTACCTTTTCCATGACTACACCTTTTACCATTTCTTTATACCCTCCTATTGTTAAAGTATTAGTTTTGTCTTCCTTAGTAACCCCTAAAACATTTATGGCTATGACTATAACTAAAAATTTAGACCTAAATTCCAAAGATTAATTTTACCCAAGAAATGGTGAATTATTCATAGTTGTAACATCCAAAAATATATTTCCCTTTATTGTCCTTCCATCTCTCAAGTAAAGATCATTAGTTGGGAATACATCTAGACTCCATAACCAATTATCAAGTCATTGTAAGTAGGCTTAGCCTTCACTATGACTTGGAACCTCTCATTAAAATCATTCTTATAATTGAATTTTATTATTGCTAAAATTATCATATCTATTGTACCCTCAACTAATAAAATAGTCAAAACTAGTATTCCAATCTTTCCACTATAATTTATCTTGTAGCCAAGGTCTTATAAACTTATTTCTACATCATCATGTTTCCTATACACTCCGCTATTGTCAATATTTAACTATATAACTCTAATTTAATCATCTCTTCCATTATGATAGTGGCTTGATTTAAAATCCCATGTAAAGAGCTAGTTTCATTTGTAACCCTAAACTCCTATACTACTTTGAAGTGTTCATGGATCTCTCTTCAAATGTCAAACTTGAAATAGCTAATGAATCTATTGTTGTCCCATTTTGGGGGCTCAAAAGTAATGTAAATAACCTTTCAAGGAAATATTCCATGAAATGATCTTGATTTAATATATTTTATAATTTAAGGTAAGCATCTACAATCTCCTTTAATTACATATTTTTAATGGTATGGTTATCAAAAGCAAGTTCCTTAAGAATAGTTTCAAGGCTTTAATTTATAATGGTGCTTCTAATGTTATGGCAAGATACACCTCTCCATATAATTTGAAAATCATTTTGTGATTTAGATATAAAAAAGTAGAAACAACCACAAACCACCTATATTTTCATCTAAATCGAGATTATATGTGTAAAAGTATTTGATTCCTCTAGATGGAACCATTTGCTCATACCATTCAATAATGAAAACACCTAAAACTTACCAATGTTCATGCTTGATAGCAATAACACTTGATATTAATTTATCAAGTCTATCAATGTGAACATGGTACAATATCTACACAATGAAAATTACTTCTTACATACCTCATCTATCCAAGGTATTTTTCCCCTGAATGCAATTATATAGCTACTTGTGTAAGACATCATCATTCTGAAGCATGAATTTACCAAAATGGTGTGTGGGAATATACTAGCTTGAATATAAATATGAGTACTTTTATAAATCTTCAAAATTTTAAGGACTATAAAAATATCAAATATCTATTTATTTTTAATAATTAGTTTAAGGAAAGGAATGAAAAACTTGAGCCCATGGTCTTGGGTACGCATGAGAATATTTCACTCAGAAATTTTAAGTTTATGATCAAAAGGTTATCAAAGTAATTTTATCATCTATAGGTTTTATTTATGTTTCATCCACCTCATGTTTTTGTTCCCTAATTCTATTTAATCTAAGATCTCTTAATATGTTCCCAAATAAAATGAATTTTGAAAGGTTTCCATCACTGCATAATTCATCTCAATTTTTTAATTCTAGATTTTCTATATTAGACCTTTAATCCATGATCAAATTACCCAACATTTTTGGATCAAAGCCAATAATTAACAAGTTATTATTACTTCCCTAGCTTTAATTATGTTATAAAACCTTAATTCCCCACTGCCCAAACATTGGACTGATCTTCATGAAATAAATGGTGTACTTATCAACAATAATGATATTGGAATTAAAAACTCTACCCCTTTTATATTCCAAGATATCACCTATATCTAATATATAAAAATAATTTCAAGCTTGAGTCATAAAATGTATGTACCATATGTTGTAATTTGTATCCTTCACCCCATCACGCTTTTTAGCATAATTTCCATGATGACAAGAATCTTAAAATGGCATACCAGGAAGCAAAAAATATGAAAAACATAATACCTTAGGTTGCATTCAAAGTTTTTATTCACCTTTCTTAAAATAAGATTGGTTCGGATGTATTAAACACCCCCCACCTTTGGATTCAAAATTACCTCTTTAAATGCATGATTATCAGTTGAATTCTGAATTGTTTCATTGACACTCTCTTTGATTCCTTGTACATCCCATTGTGGATTCTTAAGACAATCTATAAACAAAGGTTATACCTTCATCCCTTTACCATTATATGAATGATGGAAAGGATGGAATATATCTTTTTTATCCCCACCATAACCATAACTAAAATTATAAGGTTATTAACACTCTTAAAAATAATTTGGAACTAGATTTGTATGCAATACTGATTATGGGGCATGATCATCATTTCTTAGGCTGAAATTAGGATGATCATCTCATTTGGATGAAGTAGGAAGCTTTGATAAATTTTCCTCCACACTATTAATCTTGTCAATTATCTTCCTAAAGTTGTCCTAAAAATTCTTATCATATGGCAATGGCTCAATCATTGGAATGCTCAGAAAATGGATAGGGGCTTCTTGGAAAATATCCTCTTTCCATTTAGTACCCTTAATCTTATCCTCATTGTTAGAATGATTCTCATGATGATAAAATATTGTGAGGACATACTATGATGGTGATATAATAAATCCTTACTATGAAGATAATCAATTTGCTTACCCTTCTCTTTTAATTCCTTTAGGTGTTGTCTTTCTTGAATGGCTATCAACTTTTCCTCTTTTGCTCTTCTTAGCCTATCATCACACCTCTTTTGGGTCATTATCACATATTTTATGCTTGATTTCAATGCATATAGTTTCCTTTTAACTTTAGGATCCACTTTTATTGTTGATGGTGGATCATTAAATTTTGCGTAAATATGTAATTTATTCCCTTCTTTTCTATTAAACACTAAGGGAAATCATCCAATGGTGTTTCCTTTTTAAGTATTTTTTTCCTTGGCATCCTAATTCCTTTGCTCCTTTTATGGATTTGGAATTCAAACCTTGACTTTCACATTTTTTTCTTCCTACCCATGCCCTTATCTCCTTTGAATGTTATTGCATAGCTTGCAAAAAATCTAACATGGATTCACCCATTATCCTCCTTATTCCTATACTATAAAAATCACAACTCTAATACCATAGTAGTCTCCTCTTTTGGACAAATTTAATACAACTTGGGGTTTCCAACAAACCCTAATTAAAAATTATAATATTCTGAGTTTTCCTCTCAAAGCTGAAGTAAATAAAAATTCATAATTCTATACATACCATTTTTAGGGCATAAATGCAATCTATTTTTTATAAAAAATACTTTCCAAAAATTATAAATATTATAGCCAAATATAACACCTTCAAATCTAGTATTTTAATCAAATAAATATCTTGAAATTATAACAAAATACCAGCTAGGTATTTATGCCTTCAAATAGAAATTTAGGATTGAATTAACTTAGAAAAGGGTACTTTTAAACCTTGGGGGGAGGGGGATTCACTTCCATACCAATGTTGTTTTCCACCCTTCTAGGATTTCTAACACAAGTTATTACCTCAAAACTATTGCACCACTCCTCTTAGATGCATTTCTTATTGTGTTTTACCTTAAATGGTGTTTTGACACCCCAAATTGGTCAAATATGCCCAATGTAATCCTTTAAATAGAGTCACATGGATGAAGGTTAAAGTTTTATGTCATTGACTTCATTTTTTTCCAAAGATTGTTTTCATCTTTTATGGGTGAAAGTCAAGCAAGCTACTCAAACTCATAATTTTTTATAGATAATATAAGATAAAATCCCAAATGAACATCATCTCCTTCTTTTATAACCCTTTCCCTCCAAAATCATTCCCAAAAAGGGGCGTTCCACTTGGGGCTGGAATTATAAATAAAAAATTAAATTTCATTATAATTTCACTTAAGCATTGAATTTTCCATGACCAAAAAGGTCCCCTCTTTAAGTCAAAAATTAAATTAGAATTATGTTGCCAACATAAGTCACCACTTATTATTATTATTATTATTATTATTATTATTATTATTATTATTATTATTATTATTATTATTATTATTATTATTATTATTTAAAAAATACATTTTATTTTGATGATAATATTTCCCTAATATCGAAAAATGGGACATTACATTCTATGAATAATGCAAAATTTAAAATTAAATCTTCTTATTCATTTTGTGTTACCTTGTAGATCTCCTTCAAGCTTTTCATATTTTAAAGAGTTGTATATGGTGAAATCAACATTTTTATTTTACTTGATGGTCTTAAAAAAGATGGAACAATGCTACTTGAAACACTAAAAATGGTTCTATCTATAGGAGGTCTATTTTATATAGTATTACTCGAGTATTTCATTTCAACATAGTGCTATTGTGTTTCTTCATTCTTATTCATCAAAATTTACATCTCTATTGATTATAACCTTTTTTTTAAATTGAATTACATACATTGTATGCTTTTGATTGTTTAATATAACTAACAAAGATACATTGCTCTCCTTTATTATCCAATCTTTTCTCTTTTCATCAGACATGTGTGAAAAAGTAATGCACCCAAAAACTCTCATGTGTGACACGTTATGTTCTTCTTAATTTATCCTTCTTATGGAATCTTATCTTTTACACTTTTAATAGGACACTAGTTCAACAAATACATAAATCATGCTACTACTTCAGTTTAACACTCACATAGTAAATATTTTGATTTCAACATGCTTTTATCCATTTCCATGATTATTCTATTCTTTCTCTTAGCAACACCATATTTTATTAAATTTGTTATTTATTCCATTCCTCTTGCAAAATTTTATAAACTCATTAGATACATATTCACCACCTCTATTTATTCTCAACACTTTTATATGGTGTCCACTTCATTTTTCAGCCAAAGCTTTAAACTGCTAAAATATCCCAAAAGTTTTTTGTTTTTTTTCAAAAAAAAACACCCAAAAATTCCTACTATAATCATTAATAAAATTATTAAAATATTAACTATTTCCAACTCATGGCATCTACACATTCTCACACAAGTGTAAATGCACAATTTCAAGAGGAGCTCTTACTCTCTATGATTTATCAATAGGGAATGCTTCCCTATGCTTTTGTGTAACAATACAAACTTCATAAACATTATTGGGTTATTTTATCATAAGAAACATTTCACCATGTACTTATTGCATAACAAATTTAGCCCACTAAAACTTAAAAGACTAAATCTAAGCTGCCACATACATGATTGATCTCTTATAATAACTTTAAATGAAAGCATCAACTCATTTTGAATTTTCACAGGAAACATGTGGTTCTTTGTTATCTACACTCTTGTAACCAACTTATTGATTTCATTCTTATCATGAATTACACATGCCTATTTATAAAAATTGGTTTTATATCATTTTTATATAAGTTGGCCAATGTTAATTAAATTATGATTTAGGCCATGAACATAGTAAACATCAAGGATATGCTTCTTCTCACCTTGCTTGGTACAAATTGAAATGTTGCCTTTTCCCATCACTGACACTTTATTGTTGTTCCCAAGCTTTACTTCTTATTGAACTGATTCATGAATGTTTTTTAAACAAATCCTTATTTCTACTCATGTGATTGCTACACTTGTTGAAATACCAAACCTCTATAGTGCTTTCCTTAGCAACATTGTATGTGATAAACAATGATCCACTAATTTTATTTTGAACTTTAATTTTCTTAAAGAAAATGGTATTTTTCTTATTCATACTATTAGAAAGTCAAGTTGAACTAGAGTTTAATTTCTCCACTCCTCATGCATGCAAGCAGTTAGCTGCAGTTAAGCAATCAGTTAGTAAACTGACAGTTGAGCAATCAGTTAGTTTACATTCAATTAGTTAGCAAACAGTTAGTTAAATTGTTAGAAAATTTGTTAGAGAGTTAGTTTGCATGTAAAGACTAAAATTAGTCTTTGGTTTGTTTTTTCTAATTATTGTTAGTTTTTTCAAATCTATTTAATAGACCCATGGGGCAGTATTGTAATTTGAGAAAGATAAGCAAGATCAAGAAGATATGCAAGAATCAAGAAGATTATTAAAAATCTTGTTCCATGATTTTTGTAGCAATCTGAATGTGTTTTTTATCTGTGTTCTATTTTTATTTTTACATGTTTTTGTTTTCTCACAATTAAGCTGTATAACCCTATTTCAAAGCAAGTGATTATAAGCAGAGATGTTGAATTTAAGGAAGCAGAAGCATGGGATGGTAGCACCATCACAGTTGGAGCACCAATTCCACAGGATGAAAACGTTTTTGAAGAACAAAATTTGTAAGGTGGACAATCCTCTCCACAAGCAGGCACAAGTACTCCAATAAGAATACCTAGAAGGTTTGAACAAGGTGAATCATCTAGTCATGCATGTCACCCTACTCTAAATTCACAAGTAAGTGATGAATCAGAGCCAACTCTTGCTACTTTAAGATCAAGAATTAAAGGTAAGAAAATGAGAAATTTGAATGAGATTTATAATCAAGAAAAAGATAAATTAGATTTGGTTTCAAATTTTGCTCTTTTTACTCATGACCCTATGTATTATGAAGAAGCAGTTAATGAGGAACATTGACTAAAAGCAATGGATGAAGAGTTGAATGCTATTGAAAGAAATCAAACATGAGATCTAACTATTTTACCTAAAGGTAAGGATTGTATTGGAGTCAAATGGGTTTATAAGACTAAATTTGATGTAGATGGAAATGTTGAAAATCACAAGGCAAGGTTAGTAGCAAAAGGTTTTACATAAGAACATGGAGTTGATTATAATGAAATATTTGCACTAGTTGCTAGATTGGATACTGTTAGAATGGTATTATCAATAGCTGCTCAAAATAATTGGTATGTATATCAAATGGATGTAAAATCAGCTTTCTTAAATGGTTTTCTTGATGAAGAAGTATATGTGAAATAGCCCACAGGTTATGAAGTACAAGGACATGAAGAAAAAGTTTACATATTGAAGAAGGCTCTTTATGGTCTTACGCAAGCACCAAGAGCATGGTATAGCAGGATTGATTCATATATGATAAACAATGGATTCATCAGAAGCAATAGTGAGCCTACTTTGTACACAAAAATTAACAAAGAAGGTCAGATTTTGATTGTGTGTTTATATGTTGATGATTTGATTTTTACTGGAAATTTGTCTGTAAACACTTTTAAATCAGCAATGAAGAAAGAATTTGAAATGACATATTTGGGATTAATGAATTATTTTTTGGGAATAGAAGTTGAACAATCAGAGAAAGGAATTTTTATCTATCAAACAAAATATGCAAAGGATGTGTTAAAGAGATTTAAGATGCTGAATTGTAAACCAACACCTACACCAGTTGCTACAGGGACTAAAATTAGCAAAGAAGACAAAGGATCCAATGTTGATTCTACAATATTCAAAATATTAGTTAGTAGTTTGATGTATCTTACAGCTACTAGACCAGATATCAGTTATGGGGTTAGTTTAATCTCAAGATTCATGGAGTCGCCAAAAGACTCACATTGGCAAGTTGGTAAAAGGATATTGAGATATGTGGCAGGAACTATAGAATATGGAATTTTATATTCCACAACTAACGATTTTAGTTTGATTGGTTTTACAGATAGTGATTTTGTAGGTAGCGTTGATGATAGGAAGAGTACTTCTAGATATGCCTTTCTTTTAGGCACAGGTGTGGTCACATGGGCATCCAAAAAACAACCTATAGTGACACTTTCATCAGCTGAAGCAGAGTATGTTGCAGCCACATCAGCAACATGTCAAGCAACTTGGATGAGAAGAATATTGAAAGATTTATTACAAGCACAGAAGGAGTCAACACCAATCTTCTGTGATAACAAATCAGCAATTGCTTTATCAAAAAATCATGTGTTTCACAAGAGGAGCAAACACATTGATACAAGATTTCACTTTAACAGAGAATTAGTGAACAATGGAGAAATCCATCTGGACTTCTGTAGATCTGAAGATCAATTAGCAGATCAATTTACAAAGGCATTAGCAAAAGAGACCTTTGATTATTTGAGACAAAATTTAAGCATTGTAAATGCTAAAATTGTAGGTGGTAGAAATTAAGGGGGAGTGTTAGAAAGTCAAGTTGAACTGGAGTTTAATTTCTCCACTCCTCATGCATGCAATAAGTTAGTAAACTGACAGTTGAGCAATCAGTTAGTTTACATTCAATTAGTTAGCAAACAGTTAGTTAAACTGTTAGAGAATTTGTTAGAGAGTTAGTTTGCATGTAAAGACTAAAATTAGTCTTGAGTTTGTTTTTGTAATTATTGTTTGTATTCAATTCTATTTAAAGACGCTTGGGCGCATCATTACAAGCAAAGAAAATTGAAGATCAATAAAATCTTTTTCTTTCAAAAAATTGCTGTAGCAATTGAGTTCAGTTCTTATTTATTTGTTTGAGTTCTTGTTTTGTATGCTCTCTATATTTTGACACATACCAAACTGTTTCTTTCTATATTCATAGACACAATGACCAAATTTATTGAAACAACGATGTTGTACATGAAATTTATCATATCTTTAAATTTTTATTTATTTTAAATTAATATTTTTTAAAAAAATTGCTTGTACTTTATTCATAAACATAAAATATACTATATTTCTATATTTAAAAAAAATAATAATAAGAAAATCCAGCAAAGCTATTATTTTGATTTAAAATCTTACTAACACTATATATAAAAAACATTACATATATTTAAACTATTTGCTATACTATGAACATACCGTGCTCTTCGTGCTATCAATGAAGTGATGTATGCGGCTTTTCTTCATTACTTGTGCGAACGTGCTTTCCATACTTTCTTTGGGTAGATGTGATGATTGGCCAAACAATGCGTTTTGTGCTCTTTCTTCTTCTTCCCACTTCTTTTTTTTATATATAAAGTTTATATCTTCTCTAATATCAGGCAAAATTTCAATTTCATCGTCTTCCTCCTCCTCTCCTTCCCATTCCTCCTCCTCCTCCTCTCCTTCCTCGTCCTCCTCCTCAGAACTGTGACGTTTTTGGACATTCTTTTCTGAAATGTTAATAGTTGTAACATCCACAAAGATTTGATGCCCTTTATCGTCTACCTTTATGTCAGCCATGAAACAAGCAACTTCATCGTCAGCTAAAGAACCAAAAAAAAGGTAATTAATAACTGACAGACGTCTGGTGTCAGCGGAAGGAATAACATAAGATCCTTGTGGCAGCAGCATTAGAACCTCTCTAATGCTGTCATCTTCATCGTTTGCTCTTTGGCCATCTAACTCAGCTTTTCTGACATAAATCATGCGTAACTGCCCCGAGGAAGCATGTTGCAAAGGTTGCATAAGTTGCAAAAGTTCCAAAAGTTGTTGATACTGCAATTGGATGCTGATAGAAAGGCTGATCACTGCCACTGTGGTATCCTTGTCGATCGACATGGAATGATGCTTAATCAATTCATTTGTAGTGCCACTCAGCTCTATGCACTGCCCTTCGAACAAGCCCACTCTTGCCGCCCGCTGCCACTCCTGGTCGCTCCTATCCTGTACAAAAATGAATCACAAACGTTAAATCCTTATATACTAAGGATGCCTTATATACTTTGAAAACAGTATTGATTCAAAAACAAAACAAAAAAATATCAGGAATTTGACATTACAATAACAGGAATTTAGAGCATATAATTATTTTATTACTCAAATTACCAGTGTCAAGCTAGGAGAACTATTCACCACCATAGTATAGTTTTCTTCTTTCTGCTGCATTTCCTTCCACTTCTCTATTAATTTTGAACTCTTTTCAATATATACAACATAACATTGTTGTAATTTCACTATTCTCTCCATTGCGGCCCCTTGTAACAGAGAACAATAGCGAAACTGTACTACCCTCAAAGACACCGAATTTTCGAATTCATCGGGCAATGTTTCCAATTTGGGACAGAACCATATCCTTAACTCCTTCAATCTTTTCACTTTTCCGACTCCAGCAGGAAGACATGACAACAATAAGCCCTCTAATTCCAATTTTTCCAAACATGCGAGCTCCCAAAAGCCAGCGGGCAGATACAACAAACTCCTGCAATTTCTCAAAGTCAGGATTTTCAAGCTTGGCAGAGCGTGGAATTCATGAGGCAACTCCTTCATGCGAAGGCAATCTTCCAGAGTCATATTCTTTAACGAACGTAACCTCCCAAAGTCGGTCGGCAGAACGGCAAGTTTGATACAACTTTGTATTGTCAAAGTCTCTAACATTTCCAGCTGCACAAAGCTATCGGGAAGACTGGCTAATGAGTTGCACGATATTAATTTGAAGACCAACAAACATGATAAGTTACCAATATTTTTTGGAAGTTCCTTTAGACTTTGCAGGGAATGGAGATTGAGCGACTTTATGTGAAGCCTCCCAAAGCTGTCTGGCAATCTCTGCAAATTGATGCATCCCGTTAAATTTATTTTTTGCAGAAAAGATAATCCGCCCAACTCGTGAGGCAGTGCTCTCAAATTCTCGCATTCTCCCACATTCAGCTCTTTCAGTTCAGTCACCGTTGCAAGGTCAGCAGGCAACTCTTCCAGAAGGATGCCTCCACGTAGACTCAGATAAGTTAATGAAGGAAAAGACCCAAATCCTTCCGAAAAGGAGGTCAGCTTTGTGCAAAACTCCATGCTCAGATGGGACAACTTAGCAAGTTTTCCGAACCCTTGAGGCAGAACATCCATATCACATTCATCCAGAATTAGTGACTCAAGAGCAGTCAGGTGGCCGAATCTTTCAGGGACCTGTTTGCAGTTACGCAAATTGAGATTTTTTAAAGAGGCAGGAAGATTCAATCCTTCTGGAAGTTTCACAGCTTTAAGCGCTTCCACGCTGAATAATTCCAAAACTTTGAGGTTTTGGAATGGCAATTTTTCAAACGCATCGCAATCACAATTTGGAACATCTTGAAGTATAACCTTTAGAGCGGAAGGAAGCTGTACAAAATCGAAATTTTACAAGATTATGATTTGCATGTATTCGGAATGAAGACTGAAGAGTTTTAAAGAAGGTGACAAAGTTTGAATTCTTCACTTACCTGAGGTAAATTCATGCCTGCCTTGGACCTGTTATGGAAATAGGAGAGCTTCTCCAGTTTGGAAGCATCTTTAAATGGAAAAATAGGCACATCTCCCACATAGAGATATCTCAAATTTTTAAATGCTTTGTCGCAAGGAGGTCCATCTAGTTTAACCCAATCTCCTAGTATTAGAACTCTCAGGGAATCGTGCATAGCATTTAAATGTCTGGTTTCAAGTACGGCTAAAGATGTGTCGCTGATAAGCTCAATGCCTTTCACGCTTTTCAGTTTTGATTCATTTTCCAAGACCTGCAAGAAATCATCATAATTTGTAATCCTTGTGTCCTTGGCCTTTTTCCTTCCCATCAGCCGAAGGATGTCATGAACAGTCACTTCGTTACCTGTCTCGCTTCTACTTACTAGCATTCTGCTGTGGAGATTTTCAAGAATCGTCTTACCGACAATCCAATCAACAGAATCCCAAGACGCACCTTGAAAATATACACAAATGTCGAGAAACGCCTCTTGACTCTCTTCATTTATTTTATCATAGACAAACAAAAGCTTTTGGCCGATGTGCTCTTCATCATCTGCAAAGCTATCGGGATCTCCCTCTCGAAGGGCTTGAAGAGCTTCTTTGTACATGCCCTCCTCTCTTTTAAGCCTTAATTGACTTCCAAAAACAGACAAGAGTAGTGGGACACCTTTGCATGCCTCTGCCACGTCCTTCATCAAACCCGCTTCATCGAATTTATAACGGAATTCATTTTCATCTTGGAGAATGGTTTTCCTGAGGAGCAAACTGGCTACCTCATTAGAGAGAGTCCTTACATGGTACTCTTCAACCCTTTTAATTTTGAGATGTGCTCTCACTGGATTGCTTGTTCGAGAAGTTATTAGTATCCTCACCTTCTGCTTCACTGAATCTGTTTTTTCCATGGATTGCTTATAAGGTACTAAATATGTGGGCAAGAGCTGTTTAATATA
>JARHVA010010874.1:112500-118279 GCA_037957365.1 Torreya grandis | reverse complement strand
TCATTATAATATTTTTGATTTATCCAAATCTATTTCTCTAATTTATTTGTTCTTCTCTTGTATTTCAAAGATTTTATAATTCATCTCCCTTTTATTTCAATATGTTGCAAAAAAAACATATTTTATAATATAAAAAAATACATAAAATTTTATGTATCTCAAAGGTTCTTCTCCGAGCAAAACTTATTTTAATCTTTTTATATTGTCATCTAAAATGGTATGGATTGGTTGTGATTATTTAGTGGTCATGTAGTAAATGGGGGATTAGATTTGAATAAAATTAAGATTATTAAATTAAATTTTTTGTAGATAACCTTGCAAACTTTGTAATAACTAAGTTAATTGTGAAATTTCAAAGTCATGTTTTTACTTATATGAAATGTACTTTAGGAAATTATTACTTGAGTTATTGCTTCATGTATGTACAAATTTAAAGAGTGATTGATATGAATTTGGAATCATTTTTATAGAAATCATAAGTGGAACCAATAATTTAGACCTATATGTGCATATAAATATGAACTTTTTTCCTTGATGGGAAATTCATATGATTTAAGAATCGAAAACCATAGTGTTGGTTGATTCAAACTATGAGACATGGTAGGCAATGAGTTTAACTAAACTTAAGGAATAATTAAAATTAAAATTTTAGTACAAATAATCAAATCACTCCATATTACTACATTTCATTGAGGCTACCATTATAATAGATCGTTTACTTCATTCTTCCACAATTCTAATATATGTCTACCCGAGCATTCAAATTTGACAAAATTTTGTCTTAATTATTATTTGATGTATGTCATTATCCATTGGTAGAATTTAATCTATAGGGACATTTAAATATAATAATAGAGTAATTATAAGTCAATAATAATGGAATGAGAGATTTGACAAATACATTTAGAGTAAATAAATTGAAATGATGGCACAACTATCATGAATTTTAGAATGGAATTAAGTGATACAATGACATTGAAACTAATTTATTAATTTTATATATATAGTAGTTATCTATCTATTTTTTAGAATTAGTATCAAGATATACATCAACTATTAGTAGAGATGAAACACTTCTACAAAACCCATTTATAGACTCAAAAGATAGGTGGAAACATAGTTTCTATGAATAAATAAAAGGATGATAAATGCATGGTTAGAATTAGTGAATTAAACCATAGCATCATTTAATGATAATATTATATTTCTATGTTTAAGGCCTTATATTTCCATGATGAAATGAGTGTTTCATTTGAGTTCATGTTATAAGATGTCATAAGGTCAAATTCGGTATTATTTTTTATCTCATTATATATCTCTTATACATAGCATATGCTTACCCATATTTCAAGATAAAACAATTTAAAATAAGATCAAACACTTCTTATGTTCTACACAAAAAGTGTAACGCTATGAAAAGTTATGCCTAGTCAATAATGATTCCAAATTGAAGCCTATTATTGATGACACTATAGAAAGTAGACCATATGAAATGATGAAAAAATTGAATGGTGTAGTGTTGCTACAAAATCTCATATATGCTTTATATTTCTTGGAATATGACCAAGAAATTCAATTTAAAATGAGTCTAAAGGAATGTTATTATAGGATTTAGATGAAAAGAGTGAAATATAAACTTTCTTCTATTATTTGTGATATGAGGGATCTAGAAAGGTTAATAACGATGAATTTTAAAAAAGATTAGAAACAATCTCTTGATAGATAAGGTAAAGGTATATAAAATAATTAGTAATGATATTTTGTTAAATTTTGATAGGTATTGTCGTCCATTGTCAAAGCCATTATTATCCCTCAATATTGAAATTTGGGATAAGACCCCTAATTACACTTCTATAAGCAACTAGAGGTAAATTTAGATCAATAATAAACATGAAATTATAATGAATACACTAGTTTTATCACTCAATGGAAAATTTTGAACATGCCCACTCATTGGTCATTTCTAAGCTAGCCCATAAATGTGAAATATGCATGTGAAAAATCAAGTTATAATGTTCATGATCCCAAACTAAATTTTGAATGAATTAACGATAGATTATCATATCAATTATTTTATATTTTATGTTTAAAAAGGTATAAAATCAATAATTTTAAAAAGTCATATAAAATAAATTGTTAGCACATGAAGTAATGGTAAAAATGTTTTGATGATGTGATAAAAAGATAAAAAATTAAATCATGTTGATTTAGCATCAAGAATGAGGTAGTTTGAGATAAAGCCACATATTCAGCACCATTGGTTGAGATTAAATTAATTATTTTTAGAATTAACTAGTATTATTAAATTAAAAAGTCACTATTGCATTTAATTTTTTAAAAAAACTATCTAGTTAATAAAAAAATAAAAATGTGGGAAACTTATAGTTAGGGAAAGTGAGATTTTAATTTTAGATAGTTAAAAAAATAGTTTCTAAAAATAAGTTTTGTGTAAAAATGTGTAAAAAACTATAGTTTTGGATTTTATAAGGATTGATATTTATTTAAACTATAGTGTCTATAATTATGTTTTATTGTATGCACATTTTAAAGAAATTTAATGATGTACAAGCAAATAAGTGATTTCTATGGGGATAAAATTTTTTAAATGAAAATTTCATTGATATTGAAAGATAATGAAAAAATTAATTTTTTTGTATTTAATGATTAGGTGAAACCCTTAGTTTTTACAAAATTTGTGATGAAACCTTTATGGATGGGACATGTAAAAAATAAAATCCATAATAATTATGTTTAAAACATACTAAAATACCATCGAGATAGGCTACTACTATTGTGTCATTCAAATCATGGAAACACATATCCATTTCTCTTTAATATGTTATTCCTAAATTCATAAAACTAGTTGGAATTATTTTATAACCAAGTTTACCCCATGTGGTTGTGAATGGAATTTTTTGTTGATATTATTTTTCAAATTTATGCAACCTCTATTTAGGGTATCCAATTAAGGAAATTATTTTTCACCCATGAGCAAGGGTTTCAAAATTAAATGAACACACATTAACACATTAGACAAACTTGACTCATTTAAAACATATCTATTTCATTAAAAAATATTTTATATAGAATATAATGTAAAATGATAATCACACACATGCCTCAATAAGATTATTACATTACATGAAAAAGTTGTACACCCTCATACAATCCTTATGAGACTGATACATGTATTTATTTATATCTTAGAGATTTCTAATCCTTAAAAATGTGTCCCTATCTCAATTATTTTTAATTCCCTCAATATCATATTCCTCTCAACATCCCAAGTTTTATGTACTTTCTATTCAAATTCCTTGAGCTGAATATACACTAGTTTAGCATCTTACATATTTCATGATTAAATTCCAAACTATATGTAATGTCTCCTTCCACATGTCTAAAGCCAAGGATAGTCACATTTAATTTTAAAAACATTATTTATTACCCATATCATAATGGGTTATTCAGTATTTAGGTTTAATAATGAAATACCAATCCCCTCATAAAATATTAGCTTCCCTAGTGCTTCTACAGTATGGAATACAATTGTTGACTCCAGAGATCTCAAATGGCATTCTTAGGAAAAATTATAGTTATCAAAATTATATTAAAATTTCCTTTCTATCTTTAACTTATTTTGAATTTTAATAATATAATAATTTATATCATCTAAAAAAATTTGGAAATCAAATTCTTACTGCTCGTAAAGAACCATCTTGTTGGGTTATCCAGAGTAGAAAGATTTCATGAACTTATAGAAACAAATATTAAATTATAGTTGTAACTCCAAATTAGATTAAAATTAATTAATATATTTTGAGTTTCAAGTAATACTACCTTAAAAAAATTAATCATCCAATTATCTATAGTGATAAAGAATCCTTTCAAGTGTCTCAAACTAAAAAATCCATCTAGACTGAAATAAGAAGACAAAGGATCTTCGTAATTTTCCCATATTCAATGAATAATTTTAAAAAATCATTCAAATATTTTAAAAATCTCACTAAAAAAATTAAAACAACACAAAAACTTAAACTCACAACTACCACTCCATTTTCGATTGATACAAGATTGCACAAACCTTTGGATTCTCCTACGTCAAACATCTGATTAAATGTGAGAAAATTATTTTAGATATGGAATAAGTGGTAAGATCATCCTTTTGACCATGGTATTCCCTTCAAACAAACCAAGTAATTCAGTGGTTTCTAATTCATTTTCTTACCATTTCAACTCCTTTCTAGTTTCAATTTTATTCTTCTCTTCTTACCTCCGATATTACTTTTATTCTCTATAATATTTACTTACATCCTATAATTATCTATCATCTTCCTTATTGTGTGGGATTATAACGACCATATTTTGTCTCCCTTTACAAAAGTCTTTTTTTTCTTCTCTCCCTCTTCTTCTGGGATGAACGTGACCTTAATCTAACAACCACCACCAAGACATTTATTATTTCATATTAATCTAAATTTTGGGTTTAAACACATAAGTTTTAAAACACCATTTTCTCAAGACTTATTACATTTATACATGTATTTATATTCCTCATATAATTATTCCCTATTTTCAACTTATCTCTTTTAATGGTTGTAATATCCTCTATGGTGACCATCACCTCACTTAGGGCTTCTTAATTTATAATTATTTAAGGGATATTAATATTAATTTAATTATTCACATTATTCATTAGATATGAAAAAAAAAAATCATCCTCACTTTCCTTCTTCTATGCATTATCTTGAACATCTATCTTCACATGTTCACCTTAGAAAGTCTACTTAAATGCCTTCAATATCTTAATTTTTACACCTACATATTTGATACAATAAAAAATATATTTTTTTTTTAAAATGAGACTTAATAGTTACAATTAGTTATTTATTTATATTCATTATAATTTTATTGATTATCATCAAGCATGAAACATTAAAATCCATTATCACTATGCCTACTCACAGAATTAATATTTTTTTCTTGTGACAAATCTTCTTCCTCTTTTTTACTCATATTAAATGCATCAAATTTATGATAATTGCATTCTATATACATACTATATTTTTAAACTTTATAATTTACTAATGCTTGCTTTCTTGAAGGAACTTATATACTTTTTATCTCTCTAAGTACACTAGGAAATGGGTTGGTAGACCATTAGTGCTTCACAAGATTCTATGTCAGTTATATCATTACTTAAACTTATTAAA
Source organism: Torreya grandis (assembly GCA_037957365.1). NCBI lineage: Eukaryota > Viridiplantae > Streptophyta > Pinopsida > Cupressales > Taxaceae > Torreya > Torreya grandis. The sequence goes on along the minus strand of JARHVA010010874.1, from coordinate 113,069 downwards.
AATCCTTCTTATCGAGTTCCACAAGTAATGCAAACCCCATAAAAAAATTCGCCTAAGAATTTATCATTTAAAATATCCCCTAATTAAGTAAATAATGTCTTTTATATTAAGTTGGCTATGCCAATATTGTTCAAAATGATTCAACACACAATATAAAACTATGTTATCATGAACTACTTTGTTAGAGGCCTAGGGACAAATTTTTAGAACTAATGGGATAGAGTGATCTAATATTCTTGGATGAAATAATAGAAGGATTAAGCTTATTCATTGTTATAAATACAAGGATCATTTAAATCTAATAGAGATGAACATTCATTTTTGCATCATTACAATTCAAAATTATGTTAAATATTCACTTTAGATTAGATTACATGTCTTATGTGAAGTATTAAAATTTTAGCCTGTAGTTTATTTCTTTAGTGTTATCCTTACATGCCATAAAAACCTCTTTCAAAGATCCATTAACCTAGGAAGAGATTGATAATTGATAGGTTCTCCAAAATTTATGTTTTCTCAACTTTTCATATCTCATTTGATAAGTATATATTGTATAATAAATATGTGTT
>JARHVA010010874.1:57500-105000 GCA_037957365.1 Torreya grandis | reverse complement strand
TATAACTAAGTATACAAGCTCAATTTTGTCAGCTATCCATATTGTTTCTTTTATCACGTGTAGACCTCACTCGACTAACTTGACATAGTAAGCTATCAATAATATACTTTTTCTTACATGTATAATTAAGTCAACAAACTAAACTTATTAGGCTATCCAAGTTGTTAATTTACCTACATATTTAATTAATTTGACTAGTTAGACTTAGTATTCTATCCACTGTATTATTTATAATACCTATACAACTAAGTCAACCAACTTGTTTTAGTATATTTTCAAACATTTTACTTCTTTTTTCCAGCTATGTCAATCAATTCTACTTAATAGGTTTTAAAACATTCTTATTTTACAATTAAGTCGACCAACATAATTTTCTTCTCTTTCAAAATTTTGTTTGTTTCTTATAAAATTAACTTAACCATCTTGACTTAGTTTTCTATCCAAAATTTATTTTTTTATCTAACCAACTAATCCTACGAACTCAACAAACTAGGTTTTCATCTTTTTATCACTATATTAATTTTTTACCATGAAATATATCTTTGACTAAATTAAAATACAAAATGGAATGGTTAATTTAACTAACCCTCTTAATCATCCTCAATATCATGTTCCCTATACATCTATAGAAAATATTATTGTCGGTAATGTCTATGTGGCCATTAGAACCAAAAATTATGGATCACATCCTCTTTAAAAATTGGATCCTCTTAATTATCTTCCAAAAATTCCTATTTTTGAAGATGAGAGTGATCTTGAATATACTACTGAAATGATAGTCTTCATAAATGAAAAACCAAAATATTAAGGAAAAGATCCCATGATTCTCTATAATCTCATGATGGGACCTTACATTGATTTTACACCTTCACCTATGCATAACTTATGAACATGACTTGAGCAAAGTCATGCTATGACTTATTCCTCTTCAATAACCACTTCTGCTTACATGAATTAAACTTTTTCTACTACATCTTCTTCAACTTTGCCTAGTATTTTAACTATTATGGCTAGGCTTTCCTCAAGAAAGCCTATTCATTGTTCCCCTATCCATACTCACATTAATACTACCTATATTTCATCTCAAAGTGCTTTTATTAATCAAATAACTATCAAAACTAATCAAATTCTATTATATGCCATGAACCAAATGGCCACATTTCAATTCAATAATATGAATCAAATGTTATAAATGTAAAACCAAAAATTTCATTTAATAAATCTTCATTAAACTACCCAATGGGGAGTGTAAAATCTTAATGATTCCCCACCCACCTAAGAGATGCACAAGGTACATTTATACCTCAATCTCCACTTTTAAAAAGACTATAAAACATATCAAATAATTTACTCTTAATCCCTAGAATTAAAAATATCAACATAGGTGTTAATGTTCTACTAAGACCTATAATATGTCCATTAACCCTTATTTTCAAGTGAAACCATTAAATTTTATAAAACCTATAAATTAAACTCAATAATTTTCCTACCATGAAGTTATAAGCCAAAACCAATAGAGGTGATGCTTTGGATTGGTACAATCATTGCAAATATCATACTATATCTAGTTAGGAAGATTTAGTTAATACATTTGTAATATACACCAAAATTAATGACCTTCTTTATAAGAACTTAGCTCACTTCATAAATTGTAAATAATCAAAATATGAAACTACAAAAGTGTCATTAAATGATAGAAAACCTTATCAAATAAAGTTGAAGACAACATGTTGGAATAAAATGTTTTCTAGTTATTCATTAATGATCCTAACCCTAAATTAAAATATTTTTTATGACACTTCCTTACAAATATTTGGAAGAAGCCTTTCACCAAGACAAACTTCAATATTTTCTCATAAGACAATTTGAGCCTTCCTATCCCCTAATTAAAACTCAAATGCTTCTGAGATATAAATATTGACATGCTACCAATGATGGTGTTATATATAAATAGGATTTTTTCCACATTATTCATGTTTTTACTCCATGTGGTTCCAATGATTCTACTCTAACACAACCACTTTCAACTAATCATTTATGATAACCTAGTGCAACGTTTTTCCAAGTCAACAACATGGATTATCATAACCTCTTTCAATATAGAAATTAAAAAAGTGTATTTATAGGCCTTCACCATCATATCTTGATCATACATCCTACCATACATTGGTATGACCCACAAATTTATTTTGGTTTCATGCAAGTTGGGGTCATTCTCATGAAACTATCCATCGACTACGTAACTTTTCTTTTGAATATATTTTTGGACCTAGTTTTTATCATGAAACACTAATTTGTGAGTGTCAAAAGCTTAAGATGTTGAAATCAGGGTTTAATAAATTAAAAACTAAACATGATATCTTTAATAAAGCTAATGCACACCACATAATTTATAAAGACCATATTCCTAATAATCGACTAAGCACTTATCAACCTCCTACTACCAACATTGTCAAAACATCCATAAACACTAATTAAGAGAATGTTGTCAACATGAATAATATGAGAAGAGTAGTTTCTTATATCCATTATTACCCAAAATATTATTATAATAACTTCATATCTTTAAAACTATCCGATATTCTTACCCATCTCTTTTCCTAGAACTTGGACATATGATAATGATATCCATAGATTGAAAAACATAACCTACACCTTAATTTACTATCCCAAATGATATTACACAAACACCGTCATTCACTCTAAAATTCCAATTATAATTTATCAAAATTATTCACTCTAACCCACCTAAAATTACAAATCCACTTATTGAATTTATCAACCACCTAAAAATATTATATACAACCACACATTACTCCAACTATGATAAACATAACATCAACTAAATTGGATGCACTAGACACAACCAAATCAAAAAATCCTAATCAAATACATCTTATCAACATCAATTTAAATGTACATGAACATTACCTTCAAAACATTTAATTTAACAGTACTCACCATTATCTTACATAGCTCCCACTAGATAAGATGAATGGCATCCCATAATATAAATTTATCATTTCCCATTTCAATTTCAACATCCTATAATAGAAATACCTCTTATCAAAATCCCTTGATCTCCACCTATGTAACATAAAGTCACTTTGTTTAGGTCTGATACTAGTATACTTAAATAATGGCAAGAAATGTCTATATGTGGTTATGGGACCATAGATACTTATAAATATATTTTTCAATCATTTGAATGATTATTTATTAATTATTACTTTGATCATATGATCCTCCATTATTTATTAGTGTACATATTAATGATATACATGTCATGGGTGATTTAATTAATGAAGGTTTTGGGACATGTGTTTCTTCCCTTGATTTTATTGAAGAAATTGGGTACTTTAAATACAATATAAAATCTATTCAAAGTACATGTCAAGGCTATGATCAAGGACAAATGGTCAATCTAGGATGTGTTTGACTTCTCATCATTATTCCTCCTATACAATTTAAATTTAAGTCATGATCTTCAGTTTTATATTATCATATAACATATTACTTGACTATCTCAAAGACATCACATGCAATCTATCACCTCACTAGCATGCTAATGTGTCAAAATTAACAAAAAAAGTGCTATAATTTACAATAATTAAGGAGAAATGAACCCTTAAAGATTATAATAATTCAAAGAATGTGGTGTATTTTAGATTCCCACCCTTGAAACTTTACTTAAAATTTATTTTGATGAATCCTAATGATTTAATTACCCCATAAACTACACTAAATATTACAATGGCCACCTTAAAATTGTGGTAAATACAACAATGATTAATTATATGAGATATTATTGAAAATAAAATAAAATAAATTTCCTTTCATACATAATTACATAATTAGCTCCTTTTCTACAACCTTGATCTTGACAAAAACCAATCAATGAGATTCTCATTACTCTAACCATGACTAAACCATCCATTCTACATGCTTATTCAACTAATATGATCAATTATGCTTACAATATTGATATTCATAATCCTAATTATGATGATTGTTATTCATTAAATGACACTTTCTTAGCTAGTTTTATTTATGATAAAAATGTCAAATACTTAGATATGATTCTTATTTACAATAACCATTTTATAGTAGTTCTATTGATTTAGTTCCTTGTTTTCTTGCACCTGACACTATCTCTTCTTGACTTACTTTTCATAGGTCACATGTGGAACACATGCACACTAATTATCACCTAGCTACTATTGATCCTCTTCAGATGATATTTATTGATAATGTTATGATGGGACCATATTAATTTTCTATGTTTTTTGGTATTCCAATCTTGATACCTCTTGATATTGCCACGTTATCCCAATGTTCATTACACATATCTATCATAGTTATTGAGCCTATCAAACACTCTACACTAATTTTTACTACTAATGGTGATGGTATACAACCTTTATCTAAGCATGATCCTCTATCTAGAGTTGTATTACTGATGGTGATGGCATACTACCTAAATTTTCCACTATGACAATGCCATAGGAAGACCTCACACATTTCTTGATATATTTCATGAATTGTATTAGTATTTATTAACATCTTATTTTGGTGGTGCATATTACACCTCACACTCCTATTTGATTCATTTGTTTAATGAATCATTATAACATATGTGATGCATTATTTATTATTCACTTCTTTAATTCATATATAAATTATTTCTCTTACATATAGAATATTTTTACTTTAGAATTTTTTTTACATTCAATATTCATGCTTTCATTTCACTTCTTTTCATACCTCACAAACACATTATTTCCACCTATCTCGGTATTATGTTTTATTATTTGGATGTTTTCATTAAATCACATGTTGAATATTATAGTTTTTCATGTGACTTGGAAATTTATACCACATCCTACATTATCCTATTTCCATCTATGATTAGATACAAAGCATATGCATCATTATACCATTATCTACATAGATCTCTCATGATTCACATTTAAACCTTATATATCCCTCATATTTAGCACACATAAGGTTATTATTTAGATTTAATATTCAATTATGGGCATATATAAGTATTATTCTAGGCTGACATCAATTTTAAATACTTATCTCTTGTAACCATGATAAATGATTCTTTGTGTCTGTCATATTTTTCGTTCATGTTTGGTTTTTCTAAATCTATATGGAGGATGAATAATAAAATCCATAAAAGTTAAAATAAAAATTATTCCAACAAAAATAAATGATTAAAAGCTAAATAAATATATTCATAAGTTAAAATCACACAAAAAATCCATGAAACCTATTTGGTACATATCCTATTCTAGTTGAAGTTGAAACTCCATAATTGGAATCATAATAAAGACAAATTTCATTGGGGCGCATTAAGTAAGTAGACTAGGATATAAGGACTCATTATTACATTTATTTCCAACCTACTTTGTCACCTAAGTAACCAACATTCATAGTAGATAGACGGCCCTATAATAGGTTCTAAAGAATTGGGAAAATGTATTATTCAGTTAGATTCATTTTAATTTTTCTGTAAACAACCTTCATGAGATGATCTAGGTAATTCACTCCCTAGATAACTTCTTTATGTCTACTAGTATGAGCATCTTAACTCTTTGTTTTCCAAGCAAATTCTTAAACACTTGCACACTTGATTAATATGTCTTATTTATACTGAGGATTGATACAATACCTATGGTCAACATTTTCATTCCCTATATTTATAACATCATTCTTAAAAATCTCCCCTTTTTGCATATTATTTATATGGTAATCATAGGTCTATGATTAATATTTTGTGAGCTATAATGTAATACATTGGATGTGACAAGGCCTTCCTCAAAACAATTGCTTTATTTAAACTATTTTCATCCATCCTTGGTAATCTATTTTTGAGTTTAAGTGTAATACCTTTGACAGGACCAAGCCTTCTCCATAAATTTTAATTTTACCTAAAAAACCCACTTGGTTATCTATTTTTTAGTTGTAGTGTAAGACATTAGATAGGACAAGGCCTTCCTCATGAAATATCACTTCATATCATTCATACACTATGTAGCATATTTTGTCACAAAATAACTTTACTCTTTCATACTATTGAATAACATAAACTCGATGTGTGTATTTTATTTTGTTACTATTATCATTTTTCATTTCTCACTTATTTAGATATCTTTGTTTAATATTTTGATACTTTTGACATACTGATATTTCATTTTTTTTTTTTTTTTTTCCATATTATAAATTTCATTTAAATTTTATATTTATTTTGTCTGAATATATTTATTTACCTTGACCTTTTTTGACATTTATATTTCATCATTTACATCATTTAAATTTCATATTTATTTGTATTCATTTCTTTATTTTCATTGTTCATTTTCATTCATACTCCCTATTAATTTACATTTACATTCACTTATTATATTGTAAGTTTCATTTTAATTTTATTCAAGATTGATATTTTTTATGTTTTTTTTTTTCATTTTTCAAAATTATTTTCATTTAATTCTTTTTGGCCATGCATTTATTCAGATTTATTTTTAAAAAAGCATATAATCATAAATTTTACCATATAATTTTTAAAAATGAAATAAATATGCTATAAATAAAGTTAATACATCTATAAAATCCATAAAAATATCAAACACACACACACACACACACACACACACACACACACACACACACACACACACACACACACACACACACACACACACACACACACACACACACACACACACACACACACACACACACACACACAGACCCCACCCATCCACCCACCCACCCACACACACAAGACAACAATGTTTGATATAATATCACATGATACAAATCATAATAATAAAATCACTCTATAGATGGGGTCCAACATGCATATCTAGTGATGGCCAAACTAAACTTCCCATACAAGGTTGTGATTAATCTAGAGGAATAGTCTATTGAAGTGAATATGTGTGTTTTCATCATCCCTCTACATATCAATGTAAACAGGCCATTTGGCCTTATACCTAGGCCAACTATCTATATGTGCCTAAATCATAGGTCCTAAATTATACATTTTACCCTACTCTAATATATATCAACACAATGCAATAATATATAATAGTACCTACCTATCTAACTTGTGATAGATCACATGCATTATTAAAAGTCCAATAATAACATTTCATGTATCTATAATGGTTAACATAGACATAAAATATGTAAATGCATCAGGTCTCCTCGGCATAATACTCATATCTAGTTTCCCATAAGTTTAAGGCTCACCTCTTTGCATCTATATCACTTGTATAACATGATACAAACAACCCTATTATTAAGAGCTCCAATAAATCTTGGACATCCTTGAGGGTGATAACCACCTTAATGGTATCCCCATCCTTCACCCACCTAAAATTACTAGTTATCTATTATAATCTCCCTAAGAACACATGGTTAATAACTCTACCCTAAGTGGATTTACCATATCTCCATACTATTGAAAAAGGTCAAGGTAGTCTACTAAACTCAATCCATAATAGATAGTTTCTTGATCAAATTTGTTAACCATAAAACATCAACTAATAGATAGAGCCTCTATCACCTCTATAAAATATTAAATAGTAAATAACATATCAGTCTCTCATTCTACATAATCAACGGATATACTCAACAATACAAGTAATTAACTACTAATTTAACTTTTTTTCCTTTATATTTCTCATTTTCAACAATGTCTTCCACATTCTATAATAATTTGGACACACATTTATTCATATTCTACTATATCAACCATATTTCATGTTGTCTAGGCCAACTAAAAATTTATACACATTTAGCTAGGGAATACACCATTGGGAAACTTACTAATACCCATCTACGTCACCCAATTTTACTACTAAGTTGACCACTTAACTTTATAAATGATCATTGACATACTATGCCATCAGCCACCTTTTATATGATGTCATCTACCCTTGTTATCAACTAAGATAGCCATGACATATGTAATTGGCCACCCTAGAGCCTATAAATATATCATACACAATCTTCTTATACATCAACCACTCACTATAGATTTGTCCACCTATTATAAAACACACAATATAACTAGATCAATTAGGATGATCCCGTTGAAACTACATATTGATTTTTAATTAACTTGTTATTAATGTCATAGACCTAATTTTTGAAATAAAAATACATACCCATTAAATCTCATAATTTTAAATTTATTTCTAATTTTATCTAGGGGAAAATTAGATTACATATATCTACCCAAACACCTACTTTTACTAAGATTCTTCATTTTATTCCCAAAATATTTAAAAAATGAATTAAATTAATCTCATACCTTGAGTATCTATGAAATAACTATAATATGTCCTCCAACATGATTACTACCTTGAACTTGCACCATCGTCACTCTCTATGATTAAACATAATACTTAGAGTTTTGATAGTCAAAATTTGTAAATGCAAAAATGAACTATAATTTCTTCCTTTTATTGTAATATTTCAAAATTCAAAAGCTCTAATTATTTACTAAAATATTCCATATTTTGATTATAAATTTATTTCTATAAATCCTTTCAAAAAAATAAAAGAATATCTATAATCCTATCATTGTAGATAATTTTAAGGTACTAAACACATATTTTTCTAAAAAAATGAATTCTATCTTCTTCTTCTTTTTGTCTCTTTTTTTTCACACTAGAAGCCTCTTGCACATACTTCACAGATAGATCCTATTTATATAAAAAAAGGTATGTGAAGGTATGTGTGTATAAATTATTTAATTTCATTTATTTTATGCCTGTACTATGATTTAATAGCTCAACATTATGTGTTGCTATGTTCTTTCTCAAAGTACCATCCATTGTTACACTTATGTGATATGTGATGAGATTAGAGTAGGGAATATGTATACACATAATAATATAAAATTTTATAATTTAATAATTATTTATCTATTACAATAAATTATCTGAGTTTTAACTCTTTGATTACATGTATAAAATGTGCATATAAAAAGTGTTGGGAAGACAATTGGTGCTTCATAAGATTTTTTCTCAACTCTATCATAACCACAACCAATTACAAATCCTCCTTATCAAAATTCCTAATCAATAGACATGCCATCAACACCTTTACCTAAGAATTTACATTTTCAAATAGACACTAACTAAGCAAATACCCCCTTTTTCTACTAGTTAAGCTAGGTAGATCTTGTTAGAAAGGATTAAGCACATATAACATAACTAATCCTAACTATATAACTTATTTTAAGGCATAACAATAAATTTAGGTGATATATGATCCCATTTTCCTACCATTATCCCTTTATTATTTATTTAGGTTTAACCTTCCCCCTTTGTTCTATAAGATTTGGTGAGCACTATATTAGTTCTAATTTATGTACTTACACCTAACTGGGATTATTGCATAGTATCATTTTCCTAGAGTATTTCAAACCATTTATTTTGGTTTTATGTGGTAATATATCCCTTAGTTAGGTTTAATATATCCAATTTGGCCATGCTTCTAGTATAATTTTCTATCACAATTGATTTTAGTTTATTAACTTATCAGATATTAGATTTTACTATGTCAAATAAGTTGTAGGTCTATCTTAATTTTTTACATACATATTATGCTTCTTTCTCCATAATATTTACATGTACAAATTATCTTGCACTCTCCTTTTGTATATGAGGATAATGAATATCTTGATTAATAATATCCTCTCCTACAATACATATATATTCTGATCTCACATATGCAATCCAGTTCCATCCTTCAATCTTCAATGTGAAGGTCAAGTAGAGATGGTGATGGAGATAATGGACATTATTATACAAAAATTATTATATCCATATCCATCTCCATCTCCATCTCCATATCTACTTGACCTTCATCTCCATTATCTCCATGATTATATGTATTCTCATCTCCATTATCTCCATGATCATAAGTTTTAGTTCTATCTTAATTTCTTTCATACATATTATCAAATAATTGAGATTTTTGAGATGGATATAATGGACAATGATTATACCAAACTTATTATCTCCATCTCCATCTCTACTTTACCTTCACATTTAAAAAACATATTTAGTGAATCAAGAGTTACCTAAATAACTTCTTCTAGATATTTGTAAAACCCTAAGGACATGTTATACAAATAATCTTTATTTCTTACATTATTCTTAAATATCTCACTTTATTTATGGACATCCAAAGGAACATTTTCAAAAATTAACATGTTTTTAATATCCCCATCCATATTTATGTTTTCTTCTATTTGACATGGTTGGTATACACACATATTATAATAATGTCCATTAACATGTAATTCTTACACATCATTTTTTTCCTTTATGGAAACCTACAACTCTTCATCAATGTCATATTCATTTACCTCTATTGTTTCCTATATTTAAAAATATATCTTTTATTAGTTATCCTCAACCTTTATACAATCCAAAATTTAAAATACAAATGAATTAACTTCATTAACCAAGGATGATTCTAATTCTTCAAACTTATTTCAAACCAAAAACTCTTTTCCATCATCAAATAATGGTTCTCCTTCTTCCATTTCAACAAATATCACATTCATATATTTTTTAATGAGTATTTATTCCTCTATATTCTACTCACATCTCTTTTTTCCTTTTATTTTTACAAAATAGACTTGGGCTTCTCACATAGAAATCTCACCCTCTTATATTATTTCAAGATAACACTCTTCTATACACATGTCCTCATCCTTTTTATTTCCCAAGGTATATTTGAGTTTCTCACATGGTAGGTTATCTCTAATATTTCCACTCATGGAAATATTTTTATTCTTATCTTATCTCTCAAGCCTTATCACATGAAGCTTCTTTATTCACTCTTATAATAATTTAATGTGTACAAAATGACCTAAAAAATTTGAAACCATCTATTTCAAAACACTTAACTTCTTATTACCTTTCTTTTCTCTCCTCTACTTCAAAATAAAATAATAGCTCTACTATCAATTCCATTAGCTTATCATGGGTTTATTTTATACATAATAAATCAAAATCACAAATAGAAATACCTCTTTCCTTCACCACAACCTTTGTTGGTCTCCTTATTCTACTAAAATATTTTCCTCCACTTTATTGGGATTTCTCCAAACCATTTAACCTCATTTGTAGGAATAATGATCATATCATTACCTATTAATAAATATATTAATTCAAATCTACAACATCTCCACTTATTTTAGTCTCATCCATCATATCTAGTGTTGCTTGGAATATTTTTAACATGTCTATGAAGTCATCCATCTATCATGATTTTCCTTGTTTGTGTGCCATAATTTTTTAATTATGATAGTTATATTTAAAAACATGAAATATACTAAAAATAGAGCCTCTCTCACACATTAAATTGTTATAGGACTTATATCATAGTTGAAATAAACTCATGAAAATTTATCGTTCATAACTCATAGCTCCCTCAAAAGACATATCTTTCCCAACTTGTGATTTACTCATATAATATCCTTAAATGCTAAACCCAAAAGGAAAACACCATAATCTAACACTAATTGATGTAGGGTATCTAATTAAATATAACATTTTATGCCCATATTGTAATGGTTTCAACGTTAAATGGATACACCTTATGACATTTCACAAAATTGACTCATTTATCTCATAATCTCTATTACATTCAGAAACTTATTACAAAGAACAAAAATTATTATACTAAATTACTACATTACATACAAGAGTTATATATTCTAAGACATTTCATCTTAGATTATTAAAACTCTCTATTATGTTCTTAGAGATTTTAGATCCTTCATAAATCATCCCTCTCTCCAAAATTTTAATTCATATCAATCCTATCTTATTATTATTAACATCGTTAATATAATAAGGGTGTATTTTTAACATCCATGGCTTCAACACAATGTAAAATTGATTACAATATTTTAATTCTAATGAATAAATGCCAAAGTATTAGTAGTGACTCCTTCCACATGTCATACAGTAGAAACAATCACACATAACTATCAAAAATTACCATTTTACCATTTCACAATGATATAATTGGAATGTAAGATTATTATTTAAAAAACAATAATTTATAAAAATATTATCTTAGTATTCTTTTCTATAGTAATGTCTTAAACTATTGACTCTTAGGTACTGAACTAAGAATTTTTAGGGTGAATGATAGTTACCAAAACATTCATTATAACATTAAAAATATTTATTCCATTTATATGAAATTTTAAATATAACTTATAAACTAATTTTTATATCTTCTCACAAAATTTGACAATCCAATTCAAAACCCTAGTAAATAACCACATTTCCAAGTGTCTTAAATTTGATAAATGACACAAACTAACTAAAATGGATGGTGCATTACTATTGTAACTCTAAATTATCAAAAAATCAACACATATATTATAATTTTTAGGTGATACTACCTCACAAAATTTAATCATAAAATTACATAAAGTGGTGAATAACCACCCTGAAAAATATCATATAATAAAATTCCATGCAGACTAGAAAACATAGGAAAAGCATATCCACACTTTTATGCTAAAAAAGAATACTTTTACAATATTGTTATCAGATATTATAAATTTCACTCTAACAAATTAACAAACACAAAAAAATAAAATAACACACACCACTCTATTTTTCATTGACATAAGTTTACATAACCCCATCAATGGTTTTGCATCAAAATTAAAATTTGATTATTACTTGAGAAAGCATTGATAATTCATATTATTTTTTATCATAAAAAAACTATTGGAAATTCAAAATTGTCTTTCAAATGTTTCTAATTTAAATTATGAAAATCAACATAAATTATTATCTAACTACTAGTTTTGCATGCGGGTACAATATTTGAAACCCATGTGGTGTGATAAATGGGGAAGATGATTATGGCATTTAAATTTTTTTGAATCTCATAAAAAGTAGCTCCAAATATTCTTGGGTCATATTTCCCTTATTTTTTAAAAAATGGGTCACATATTACCTAAGTGGTAACATCTCTTTATAATGAAAGGATTTAGAATCAAATATGCTAATGTGACGATGTCTAAGTATTGTTTGAGTAAAATTGATAAACCTCTTATGTTATTCAAGATAATAACACTTGTTAATGCTAGTGATTATAAATTATTATTTAAAAATAATGTTTATTTTATCATGGATTTTTATATGAATTATTCCTTTCAAATATTATTTTTTGTATACCTATCATTTCTTTCAAATAAATCCTTATGAGAGATTAGGACTTTGGATGCTTTCTTTCCTTTTAACCTAATCAGGACATCTACAGGATATTATTTATCGATACCTTACTTTTTGGTTTGAGAAAAATATTACATTTAATATGGATCACTACCTTCAAACTAAATATTCGATAATTTTATTGTGTTCTCAAAAAATACAATGATATTTTGATAATCATTTAAAATTTTCCAATTTTGATAATTATTAGGAATGTTTGGACACAACACCATTTTTAAGGTGTATTTTTCTATGCCAAACATAGGATGGGGAATCAATAGTGAGGCAAAGAATGCTAAATAATTTTATTTATCTTTTTTATTCCTTGAAACTTATTTGATGGAGAAAGGTTAAAAATTATCTATGCAGTCTTAAAATATATATCTAATAACCTAAAATGATCATTATTGACCTTAAATTACTCTTTGATTCATTTTAAAATTATTTTTACATAACCTTGCTAGCTCTTTTTATTGATTCATATTTACATAGCTACTTTTAGGTCTAGAATAAATGTTTTATACCTAGTTATTTTATTGATATTTAGAAATTATAGTTTATAGGAGAAATGAAACATTTATTTTTTGTTATGTGACCTCTACACTAGAAAAATAACATATATAATTACAATTACCATCAAAAATAAATTTAAAACATCATTTGGATTACTTTTTGTTATTTTAGAAAACATTGGCATAGTCTTTAAACATCATCATATAATTTACAAAACCTTCACCTTCATAAAAGATATGTGTTTAATAAGTATTAAATTCATGTTCTAGATTTTGTTGAAATCCATTCACTATTATCATAGTGTGAAAAAAATCCATTTTAATTTATCCACCTAGTTATTTTTATATGTTTCTTTGCAATACCACTATATAGGTAAAATGAATGTCAACAACTAGAATGGTTATCTTGGTTATTTTCTATAAAATATATTCCAATGCTTCTTGGGTATTTTTAATTCCTAAAATGAAAGGTATTTTTATTTTATCCATTTAATATAAATGATCAAAGGTTGAAGTACATGTATAAACATTCACATGAAATACATTAGTATGCATTACATTATTTGAAGCTCTAGTTTTAATGATATAATTAATGAATTTACAACCTTTGAAAAAAAATGGAGATGTAAAAGGGTTCAAACATATCCATTTTTGAAACATAATTAGAGATGGAATTGTTAAGGTATGGATTATTTAGTATGGAAATAATTCCTTTCTATGAAGTTATATTAGCATTAGAATTCTCATATGTGATAAATATAAATAGCTTGTTTAGTTTTTCTAGATTAGACTTTAAATATTATTATTAAGACATTTTGATTTTAAAATTACCAAATAAACATGATGAATAATGTCCAAAGTAGAAATACTAGTACAATAGGAGTTTTTTGGATTTTCAATCAGTTAATTTCACTATGTATAAATAATCAATATTTATTAATTCCATTTGGTTTATAAAATGGTGTTAAAATTGGGAGATTTTAAAGATCTCAATTTTATGACAATATAAGCCCTTATATTTCTATTTCACTTTGGTAGATGAGGATATGTACAAGGTAGCCTCAACTATTAACGCTATTTTTTATTACAAATATCATGAGACAAGAATTATTTGTAGTAAAGAGGTATGATTCATAATGGTCAAAAAGTGTCAAAAATTCTTTGTTCGACATAATAAGGAATATGTTTGACTAAACCCAAGATTTTTGTGTACCCATGAAACCTCAAAACTCTAAAATGAATAAATTCACAAAAACAAATACTAGAATCTAATGAACAATAGTGGAATTCAATCAATGGATGAAAACCCATAGGGTGAAAAGATGAGATGGAAGGAAAAAGGGTGGAAAATGTGGAAAATTCATGGAGGATGGAAAATAATGTAAGAAAAAAAACATTTAAAATTTAAGTAAATGAATGAGTAAAGGTGAAAAGGAAAATGAAAAGAGTGACCAATGTTTTAAGTAGTAAGATGATAATAATTTCAGCAAAAAACCAATATTTTAAATTTTGGGACATTTTTAGTCATCCTAACAAATTAATTCAAGTTTTAATTTGTGAAAATGCAACTTCAAACTTAATTTTATAGATTAAACAATTCTCTATGATTACAAAAATAGGATTTCATTATTCATTATTTTTAAAACCAATGACACTTGTTCACAATAATTTTAATGTTTTCTTTTTTTTCCATGTTTTTTGGCATTCTCAGATGTTTTAATGTTTTTGGTGATTTTTGATACAAATTATAGTGGCCTTGGTTCTAAAAAAATATAAACAAACCTTTATTATAAAAAATTTCCAATGTTTTTGGGAATTTATATGTTCTCATGGACATAGTGTAGATGAGGAACTTCCCTAAGTTTATTTAAACTCTAAAAATTTTATGATTTAAACAATGACTCAAATAGACTACATGCTATTGGACTATTCAAAATTACTGGGTTGTGCAGATATTGTAGACACATGGAGAATTTAGGAAAGGTCCCAAATTGTCTAAAAATTTAGATCTTTTATATATTATAGCAAACATCAAAATTTATATAAGTATAAATAATCAAAATTTATCACCTAAACTTGGTCTACACAATGATTTCAAAATTGGGAGATTTTAGAGATCTCAATTTTCATGACAACAACTAGATCTAATTACGGAATTGATATGTAGTGATCAACATATAACTTTAAACTCTACAGTTTAACTAAATAAGTAATTGATCAGTTTATAAATGGATTTAATTAGTTCTATCAAATAATTTTGATAAAAACATAAAAAAAATATATAAAAATTAAACATGAGAGTAAAAAATAAATAGTAAAAAGGGTAGGAAAATAAATAGTAAAGAATGAAACATAGTAAAAATACTAATTCAGTTATGTGAATGCAAGATGCAACCTAATTTCATTGAATAAAGTGTTTCAAACATTTCCTAGTTAAAGGAAATAGAAGATCCATTGCCTATTGATGATCCATGTAGTACATATTATCTCTATAAAAGTGCTAAAATTTTAAATATGATGTTCATAAAGAATAAAAGTTTGCATGATTTCATTTTGGCTCTCTTCTTTAGACCCAAAATAGAAAACGATCACCAATATGAAAATCTATATACCATGACTTATTATCAAATGATTTTTTTACTTTTTTTTAATTTTCAATAATCATGTCACTAATTGTTAATCACACTTCATCCAATTTTTTTAGATATATTATTGTCTTGTCCTAAGAGTTTCTTAAGCACTCATATTTGATTATTTTAAGTAATTCATGTGATGGAAAGTACACTTACATAGGTAATGAAATGATAATAACACATGATAACTAGAAATAATACATCCCACTATTTATTTTTGATGTGATACATTCATCTTACAACACATCATACGCCTTATTATGCTAGTTTTGTTTATTCTCAACATCTAAATTTTCTATGATAGTGATAATGTTCATATTTATTGATCTTAATTGACCATTAACTTATGGATAATAGAGTGAATAATGAGATATCTATATTTGATAGCCATAAGAAAATCCAATGAGTTCAAAATAGGAATAATTTCATAATTTATATGTTACTATTTTCTATGGAACACCATATCTATCTACAATGTTTTCTTTGATAAAATGCATACCACTTCATAAGTGATTTGTTTTACCATAATGGATTCAACCCACTTAGTTAAGTATTTTTTTATTTATAACATGAATGTGACCAGACATGGAATCTATATCAAGCATGGTAATAAAGTATAGACCCCAATTTTTTAAAAAGGATTTTAATCACAACTAGTTTAAGCAATAGTACAATAATTTTTGGTCTCCTAATGAACTACATTCAAATTTCAGTCTTTGAATCCCACTCTTAATCATATGTAAAATGCATGGTCCAAAATAATATTATATAAAAACAATGTCTCATATATACAAAAAAGAAAAATTACACCACATGTTTAAGTATAAAGTGCTCCCAAAAACCACTTTTGATGCCTTTTATAAAATTACGTTACGAAGAAACCATCTAGATCTATTTTGAAGCCAGTGCAACCACATATTAAATATCATGTAGATATGAGATTAACTATTATATTCTATTTTGAATTGAGGTTTTTAGAGCATTGGAAGCATTATATATTTGAATATCACTCATCATAGGATCAAATGAATAGAGTGATATGTAAATATTCAAGTATACATTACTATTGCATTTTTTTGGGATATTAATTTTTATATTATTTGGATTGATATAAAGATCATATTATTACAATTTTTCTATCACTTTTTTCTATTTGAACATAGTTATTATTAAGTCAAGATGAACTTGACAACATTATATGATATAATAACTATAGAGCTTGAATTAAGGATGTAATAATCAAAATATTTCAAGGCCTTGTATACTACGTAAGCATTATTTTAAATATTTTAAAAATTGACCTCATGATTATTGAGGCAAAAAACATGAAAAAATGGTAGATTCATGACTTCTATGTTTATGAATTAATAAGGATGACAAAGTGTGCATTAATGAATAGAAATAGATGATGGAGTATTTATTAAATTCTATATACAAAGGAATTGGTGATTTGCTAATGACAATATTAATTTATTATAAAGTGTCTTTACCATCCTTACTCCATTTGAAATAGTTTTTCACATTAATCATATCTACTATGTTTCTTATAAATCTTATGAAATAAGTAACCAAACTTATCAAGAATTTTACTTATCTAAATAAATATTTGACACAAGGTTTGCTTGTTGGAGGAGAAAATTTATGAACAGACTCAACTCTTTATAGATCAATTTTGGTTGTTACCTTAGACATTATGTGACTTAGTAATTTTCATTTAGTGACCTTAAAATGTACTTTAAGGGAGGACCCAATGAATAGAGTGATATGTAAATTATCAAGTATACATTCTTATTGTATTTTGTTGGGATATTAATTTTTAGATTATTTGGATTGATATAAAGATCATATTATTACACTTGTTCTATCATTTTTTTCTATTTGAACATAGTTATTATTGAGTCAAGATGAACTTGACAACTTTATCTGATATAATAACTATAGAGCATGAATTAAGGATGTAATAATCAAAATATTTCAAGGCCTTGTATACTACATAAGCATTATTTTAAATAGTTTAAAAATTGACCTCATGATTATTGAGAAAAAAAACATGAAAAAATGGTAGACTCATGACTTCTATTTTTACAAATTAATAAGGATGACAAAGTGTGCATTAATGAATAGAAATAGATGATGGAATATTTATTAAATTCTATATACAGAAGAATTGGTGATTTTGTAATGGAAATATTAATTTATTATAAAGTGTCTTTTCTATCCTTACTCCATTTGAAATTGTTTTTCACATTAATCATAGCTACTATGTTTCTTATAAATCTTATGAAATAAATAACCAAACTTATCAAGAATTTTACTTATCTAAATAAATATTTGACACAAGGATTGCTTGTTGGAGGAGAAAATTTATGAACAGACTCAACTCTTTATAGATCAATTTTGGTGATTACCTTAGAAATTATGTGACTTAGTAATTTTCGTTTAGTGACCTAAAAAATGTTCTTTTAGGGATTCAAATAAAAATCAAGGATCCAACATTTCTCAAATGATATCTCTAGATTCTCATATAATATTATCTATTTTCATGAAATATTGTAATATCATCAAGATATAATATTATTTAATTCTTATTCAAATCATGGAAATCCATATCCATTAGTTTTTGAAATGTTTTACTTACATTGATAAGATTGAACAAAATTCTTATATAATAAAATGTACCCCATGGGGTTCTGTATATAGTCTTGTGGTTATCTAATTATGAAAATTCAATTTGATTATACCCTAAAAATCATCACTCATTGACAACATTTTATATCCTATGAAAACTTGCATCACTTGATCCATGATGGGAAATTGATAATTATCCTTCAAAGGTGTTTGATTTGAATTATTAAAATTGACACAAATTCTTATCTCTCCATTATTTGCGCTTAAAGGAATAATGTATGAAACCATTATAGAGTGAAAATGGGGAAGACAATTTAGATATTAAGCATGTTTTAAACCTCAGCAAAAAGAGTTTTAGTTTATTTTTGATATAATATCTTTGATTTTGAATGAATGAGGTCACATAAAAATTAAGATGGATGATGTGTTACATCTATTTAGGATGAAAGTATTTAATATCATAATATTAATATGTGAGGATGTATATGTACTATTAGAGTAATGAAATGAACATCCATAATTCTTTAAGAAAACAACACCTATCAATGTTAACCATTGTATGTTGTTGTTAAGAACCAATGTTTACTTTCTCATGTTTTGATGTTCTAAAAGAGTCAATTTATATAATTTTTTTGATAAAACATCATATTTTTAAAATTAATCCTCAATATAGATGAGGCCTTTGATTTTTATTTTTTTCTTTTTAACTCAATCATGCTATATTCATTATCTTTACAATAAATTCCTTCTTCATTGGTTTGAGGAAAAAAATCATTATAATTTGGGTCTTTACCTTCAAAATAAATATTAAAAAAAAATATCCATATTATCAAAAAATATGATAATCTATTGATATTTATTGAAATGTTGCCAACTTGTAATAATGACTAGGAACATTTGGTAGAAAGACAATTTCAATGATGTGCTTGTTTATGCCAAACAGAGGATGAGGAATAATTAGTGAGGTAGATATTGTTAAAGCATATAATCTATCATTTTATGCATCCAAACTTCATTGATGGAAGAACACAAAAAAATGCTATAAAGTTAGAAACTGTATTTTTTTAATAACTGAAATGATCATTATTCATTTAGAATTAATCTTCGATTTATTCAATAAATAGTTGAATAGTTGCTTATGGTTTTATGTTATTGATTTCAATTTTATTTACTACCATTAGGCCTACAATAAAAATGTCATGATCTATTGTGTTATTGGTATTTTTAAATTATAGTTTATAGGAGAGAGAAAACATTTTATTGTTTGGTGATTTGATCAATAAACCATCACCAAAACCTATATAAGAGGAACTAATATCACTATTAAGAGTCCAAAAGTTATTTATTTTGATTTATTAGTAAAGGAACTTGTTGATGAATAAATTTGTATCACAAGTGCTTAGAGTGTTTAAAGAACACTTCTCATTTTAGAATTCATAGATTTCAATGCATGAGATATAGGTTGTGATAATCCTATTATCTAGTGGTGAAATAAGGGCAAGGAAAGTGGATTATTTCAAAATATTTATAATGTTTGGTGGTTTGGAGCCACCTTAGCATTTATTTTAGAAAATAATGAAGCAATATGAGTTAATATTGGTTAATTAAGACCAAATTTTAATCTAAGATTAAGTTAACATGGATATTTATAATGAAATTAAGCTAGAGTGATTTGGTTAAAAAAGAAGCAAAAGGAAGGGTATGGAAAAAAAGAGATGTTGTTGATCCTCATCCTAAACATCCTGAAAAAGTTCAAATGTCCTCAAAGTATGCACTTAACCAATGTATAATATGAAATAACATGATCTCAAATCTTATCAAATATTAGGCAAGCATCTGAGGAATGAAAAATAATGAAAATAAGAACATAGTTCACTTTAAATATTTACCCCTCCAAGAAAATAACATTAGTACAAATACAAGAAGAGTAAAGGAAATGAAATTAACTTGGGAAATTTCAATCAACCTAGAAATGACATTATTTAACAACTCTATAATTAAAATATGCACACCAAGATTTAAAAATAACCATTAAAATCTAGAAATGAGAACAAACAAGTGAGAGAGAAACCATAATAAAAAATGACACAAATGAATATGCATAATCTTTGTAGAATTCCTTGCTTATATTAATTGTTCAAATGTTTACATAAGTTTTTGGCTCAAAAACTCCCCCCCCCACCCCGCCCCGCCCCCACGCTTTAAAAATGATAATACTCCTTTTATAGAATGCAAGGAAGTATGTTAGTCAGTCATATCAAATTATAAGTATAAAAGTGTAAGGACAACTATCCTTTATAGAAAATTTCTAAATTTCACTAAATTTTTCCAAGTAGACTAACTTAAAGGTAATGTGCTTATAAGTTGCACATGCTTTTAAAAAAAATGTTCTATATTAATAATATTATAAAGTTATACAAAAGTAATATTCGTAACTAATTTGGGGTCCCCATTTCAATGTAGCTCCCTGCTTGTAATAAATAATCTTCATTCTATAGTGTTGATATTGATGAACTAGAGGTCTATGATAGGCTTTAGGAAGAGCTCATTTCCATGATATTTTAGGCCCTTGAGGTTATTCTCAAGGTTCTCTATTACTTTCTTGATGCCCTTGGCATCTCCCATTTTCTCTTCAGATGACAGAAGGAGGCCAAAGATTCTTTTGTTGTCATTTGTTGTTTGGCATTGACCTTGGTTTTTTACATTATGCATAACCTAAAAGGTCATGTAATTGAAATATTCATTAGTTATAAGCCCAAATGAGATGAGGGTTGTGGGTTCTTTAATAACACTATCAAAGATATGTAGCATGCCACCTTCCTATTATTTGAAATCTTTGGCTAGGTCATCCATTAATTTGGACTAGTTGCTTACTTCTTCAATATTATCTACCAATATGGTTATCACCATATTCAAATGTTCTTAGCTGATAGTCCTAAGATTTGCAACAAGGTTATTTGTTAAGGCCTTGATCAAGTATTTCACTTGATAGCTTGAAGCCTACCATTAGCCAACTTGGCCTATAGCCTTAGTGATCTACTTCTCCATTTCCCCCTACTTGGTTTTAAATGACTTCAAGGATTTGAATAGGTTATTCATGGTGTCCTCAATCTTATTAAATATATATTCATGGATATACATGATTGCAACTTCCTTTAGATTCTTATTTTGTTGTAAGAGGAAACTGATCATGGTTTGTAGCTGTAATGATTGGGCCTGGGCTACATAAGGGATTTTTTGCTCAAATATCTTGTCCTCACTTGAATTTTCCACTTAAATAGTGTTCAAACCTATGAATGACTCTATCCTTTGGAGGTTGAATTCCTCACCATCAATCATGGCCTTTTTTTCAATCACCCTCTTCAAATTGGCAGTCTCTGGGTTAAGCCAAACTCCTACTGATGATTGAGTCATTTTATGAGTTTTTAGAAATTATATTTATGTGCCACTTGACTGCCTAGGGGTAGTCATCCTTTATTATTATTCTTTATATAAGGCTACAATCCAAAGATTGAGCTCATCATGTATATGGATATTGATAGATTTTATAATGGCCTAAGGATGGTGCATGGTTGGGATTTTCTACAAATTCCTATATATAAACCATTTAGGAATGGTTAGACCATGGATTGGGTTCTCATCACTATAAAGGTTACCCTCACTCAAAATATGAGAGAAGGCCAACTTGGGTCTCTTCTTGTCTGCTAGACCCAATGCTAATTCAACTTTCCTCTTGGGGACATTAACTAGGACTAAACTGAAAGCTAATTCCATCCCCTTATCCTCCTATACTTCTTCATCCTAAGCTTCCTTTACTTAGACATATTACTCATTTGATTGGTAGGTATTAGCTAGTTACTTTAGGGCATCTTCTTGTATTTTGTTAGGATCCAATGCTATTATGTCAATTCAATAGATTGTTGATCTTAATTATTTAGGCTTGGCTGAAGATGATGCCATCTCACTAGGTCTTTTTTCTTTTGTTTGTGGTTGAGCTTGAGGAGGTCTAGAAGATGGACCTCCTAGAAAATTATACTAACTAGGTCCTATCTACCATATATCACCATTACCTTTTTGTTCCCTTAGCAATCTTTCTTCTAGTTGGATTTTGTGCTTTTTCAATCTTTCTAAGACCTCAATGGATGTAGAATCTTTGGTGTATATTGATTCATAGACACCAAGGAGATGTTCATATACCACACTTATCATTTTTTCATTTGAGTACCCCACTACCTTTCCTTGGGGATCCCACTATCTCAGTTAATCATGTTGTAATTTAAAAGAGGATTTATGTTTAGAAGAAGCCACAATATTATACCATTGCTAAAATATAGTCCTACTAATGGTTATGGGTATGGTATGCAGTAGTCCCTTCTTATTGATTTTACACACACCATCTATACCATTACATATTTGGTATGCTACCTCTTTCTCAGCTAACTTGTCTAGCACATGGGTTGGTAGCCTATGTAGGGTGCATTAGGTTGTATTCATCTTAATGATTATGAAATCTAAGTAAAATTATATGCACCAATGGATTCAATTAAATTTTTCACCAAAGGACTAACTCTTACCATTGGGTTTTCGGTGATGACCTTAGTATAGGTTGGATAGACATAATCTTAGATGAAATAAATGTGGTCCCTATACTTGAATATGTGTAACTTTAAGTAGAATTATGATATCATCTATGTCCCTTTAGGTGGCTATCCTCTAAATTTATGGATATTAGTATTGGCAAGGAGAGCATCTAACAAGTAGGACATCATATAGATTTAGTTCCTAGTCCTTTTAATGACTAAAAAAATATACCTACACAAACATGTTCTAACAACCTCACCAATGGGAGGGGTGAGTTCCTTCTCAACCATAGAATATACCAAGGGCACCCAGATTTTATCAACATAAGTGGTGGTGGGATTACCACATAACATGTTCATTAAAGTCATAATTATTCTAATTCTATGTAAAAATTGACTAATAGGGTTGTTTTTACTAAGGTTAGAGAAGACCTCATATCTAGAGTATAGCCATAGAGTGAAAATAGTTTTTAGGTCATTCTTCTTGGCCCATTCATTGATTGTGGCTACATCTACTTGGGGTTTGGTCAAATTATAGTAGTTATCAGAAGTAATGGAAGAAATATAAGCTACACTTTTATGAGTATGTTCATTTACTATCATACCCTTTTCAATCTTAAAATATTTGAAAATAGGAAGAGAACATCTGTGTAGCGAAGTACCTCTAGTTTTTATGTAACATGATGAAAGACTATCATTTGAATGGAAACCAGGTCATAGTACCTCCTCTTGATTGATGCATTCTTATCATATTCCTTTGTGATGGTAGGTATCTCCTCAATCATCCATAAAATCTTGGACCAACTGTTGTCTCCTATATTTAAATCTACTACATCAAATTTAGTGTCCTTGAAGATTCTCCCCTCTCTAAGGTCAAGTAGAGCTTTGCACCTTCTCTAGCTTATTTTCTAGCTATCATGGCTATGAGTTTGTTCAACTTGTTCACTAGTGGTCTATAGTTTGATCCTAGATCAATTTACAATTATTCAGATGATGATTCACTTACTTAGACATGGAATTGATCAATTTAGGATTGAATTAGGGGATTTTTAGATGTTAGGGATTTTTTATTGCTTTAATGGTGGTGGATATTTACAATCAAATGAGTCTCATGCCTTATATTTTCATTCAGATCATGTACTTATACCCTTACTTTTATGAGCCCATAAGATCTTTAGATTCATCATTTTTTCTTATGTGCCATCCCTATGGCTCTTCATGGAAAAATTTTCATTAATATTTGAAAACATGACCATTATTTCTTTGAAAATATACTTTTATCTTGTACCATTAGATTATTCTACATGAATCGATTATATTCATTGATATTGATCCTAATATTTGACTACCATTGGCCAAAATATACTTTGGGCTTTGAGGTTGTGCCACTTGGTAGTTCCGTAAGCCTATTGAGATCTATTGAAAAGTCTTCATTAATTTTGAAACATTGGATCTAGTGGGTAAAAATCAATGTGGACAATTGATCTCTCAGAGTTAGTTAGTCTTTAATTTATACAAGGCTCTAAGGTTATGCCACTTGATAGTCCCATGGGCCTTTTAAGCTTTACACCATGCTAGTTTTGCCAGTTCACATGCCTTCACCATATGCTAGTCTATGGCTTGATTGTAGGGGTATTTGAATTTTCAACATTGATTACACAGTATTGGATCCAATTTATATGAATCAACATGGGCCATTTATCTTTAAATGATGTTTGGTCTTTAATGAGTGCTAGGGCATGATATTGTGCCACTTAGTTGTTATGTGGGTCTTCTGAGATTTTTGCCTTCTCATTTACTTTAGTCTATGCAATTTTACCATGTGGTAGCGTCGTGTTAATTCAGAGTCTAATTTATTTATTTTTTACTTGATAGGTTCATTTATCTAGATCTATAGGCTATAGCATGTATCATTGATCTATGAAAATAACTTGATATTTAAATTGGGGTCTATTGCTTGACTTTTTTGTCATTGATTTCACTCTATTAGACCAATCCCAACTAGGTGAATGTAGTCCATAGATCACAATATGAGCAGTCAAATGTGATTGGTTCTTGCAATTATAAAAGGTTAAGTATGCTTAGGAATATTTATGTTTTGGACTAATGTTTTTATTTATATTATTAAATACGAATAAACATTAGTGTTAGGTCTATTAAGATAAGTCAAAAGCATAATAAAAGGATCCTATAAATCATTAAAGTTAAAGCATAAGTCTTTATCTTAACAAAATGACCCTTTGAATAATAGAGTCATAAAATAAGAGTTTAGCCTAAGGTTTTATTTTATTAATAAATATAATTAAAACATTAGGGTAATAACTTAAGTTAAGTATATGTTATAGTAAAATGGTCTTCGTTAGTATTAATATTGATCTTACACAATTAGATTGAGCTGATTCATGTGAATGTAGACCATTGATCTCGATCTATGGGATCAATTGACAATGGTCCCATAGATTAAAATCCTTAACTCATCAGGCTCATTTCATGCCATCTGATTAAATTCACTAAACTAAACATGGTTCATCGATCCTTTGAATAAGCACAATGTTCATGTTATGATAAATTATTTAGGCTAAGGTCCCATTTATGTTAATAAACATGAATGTTACTTTGGGATTAAGATTTTATCCTATGTTTGTAACAAAGGGACCATTCATCTATTAAAGTTAGACCATGCTTAAGATAACATTGGAGTAAGGGGCTCAAGGCATAAAGGGACCAAGCATGTAATATTTAGACTAAGGTTTGGTTGTGTTTAAAAACATAACTAAGCCTTAGTATAAAAATTTAAAAACATAACTAAGCCTTAGTATAAAAATTTAACTAAGTCTATGACATTTTTCACTATTCCCATCTAACTTGTTCTCATCAATTTTAAATTTGGTTCAAAAGAGCCTGTGATGGGGTTTCTTGAACATGAGTTTCAAGAAGTTTTAAATATGGGTTTAAATTTAATTTATGCCAACCAAAGGCTATAAAAAGGCCAAATTAGGATTAAACCATAAATTTCAGTCATAGCCCATTCAATAAGGGCTTCATCAAACCTACAAACTAAAACATGAAGAATAAATGTTAGTAAATTTAGACCAGGTCAAACTAGATCTATGAACAAATAATCCAATCAAGTGAAGGTGTGGATGATCTTCAAATATAGATAATGTATAAACATATTAATGACATTATGATTAAGTGAATTTCAATTTTAAGTTAAAAATTACATAATTTGACACGAGGTTCCCTATTTTTTATAAATGGGTGTATGTTAAACTCAACAAATAATGGGAACTTCTGATGGAAACAAAGTGATATATTAAAATTCTTAGACTCTAGTTTAGAAAAATAACTAGATTACTTATTCCAATTGATTAGTCTCACTATCAAGATCAGTTTATGGTTAAAATGAGTCTTACACGTATAGAATTAGGATAAAACATCAAAACATAGCCATGATGTGT
Organism: Torreya grandis; assembly: GCA_037957365.1. NCBI lineage: Eukaryota > Viridiplantae > Streptophyta > Pinopsida > Cupressales > Taxaceae > Torreya > Torreya grandis. The sequence goes on along the minus strand of JARHVA010010874.1, from coordinate 77,909 downwards.
GTGTACTTTGATTCCACTCACTATTTGCCATATGCTTTTAGTGAATAAATTATATATTTCATGCCTTTAATCATTAACATTCACTTGCAACATGTTTAGATATCTATTAAGAACCATGTGTTAGCTCAGGGAAGGCTTGGGCATTTCTTTATTATTAGCCAAGAATTTATATTCCTGATAGAGATGTATATAGATCTAATCAAGTCCTTTTTCTACTACCAGCTAGGTGTCCATAGCCCTAGTGTAGATTACCAAAAACACCTTTACTTTGAAAGATTTTGCTTTTATAATAAACTCTTATGTTTATATTTTTTAGATCATTTTAGATTTATAGAAAAGGTTGGGAACTAAGCTAACTAATTTTAGGGATTTGGTCAAATGTTTGATCATCAAAAAATTACCTATGGTTTAAACCTTTATCCCATGCAAGGATATTTATTAAGTGCAAGCATGATTATGTCTTAATAATTGAGGCTTTCATCCCACATGTGTAGTCCTTTTTAAAACCAAGATTAGACCAAAATGAGGTTTAAAACCTTATAAAACAACCAAACTATCCATTAGTCTTCATTAGTTTCTCCAAACTGCAACATTAATCAATATTTCAAACCCATGATCAACAAATACTAAGGAGTTATACCTTCATTCTTAAACTATGGAGTTCCTAATTTTTTTAAAGTTTGAATTGAAAACTATCCAAAAGGACTTATTAGAAAAAAGGAAAAATACAAAGAAAACAAACACATAGAATAAAAATCAAATAAAGGTGGAAGCAAAGGTAAATAAAATAAATATGTACAAGTATATATACAATCAAGGAACTGTAAGGAAATAATAGAAATAAATTAATCTAGCCTAACTCTACTAAAAAATTATTGTTTGAGGTACAACCCATTGGTGGGAAATGTGAATTCTACTCCTTATAGGTCTTTTAGCTTGAAAGTGTTATTTCCAAGTATTTCAACAATCTGATAGGGTCTTATCTATAAAGGTGTAAATTTTCCATGTTTTCCCTTGGGTTCAAATGCCTTGTACCAAAGAAGATCTATGTCTCCTTACCTAAATACCTTTATCTTTGACTTCTTATCAAACCACCTTCTAACCTTAGTTTGATGTATATTAAATCTTGCAAAAGCCTCTTCTCTAGAATCTTCCATTTGAACAATGTCTACTAGCCTTGAATTTACCAATTCCAAATCATCCTCCATGTACTCTTGCATGAACTAGTATATTGGTAGCTTGAGTGTGATACGTAATATGGGATTTTGGACATATACCAGTAAGAAAGGTGACGCTTTGAGATCCTAATTGAACCTTGTTCTATCTACCCATAGGGATATTTTAGTATCTTAGGCCATGTCTGAGGTTTGTCTATTTTAGACTTATTTATTAATTTGATCAAGTTATTATTGGTTGATTTAGATACACCATTACCTTGAGGATAATGGTTAAATGAAAACGTGAGAATGATTTTATTATCATATACCCATTCAGTCATCTCAATGGATATGAAATCTGATCTATTATCACATACTAGAGAGACTAGTTGTAATGAAGTTACATAGATATTCACATAGAATGATTTTTTATTGCACATAATAAGAAAATATGAGAGATTACACACCAATAACTGATAGTAGAATAGAATACTGGATAATACATCAAAGCCACTTCGAGGGGGAAACCTCCACAAAAATGCACTAATAGTAGAATACTTCACATGATGCTTAAAGACTAACCACTACCTCCTATATATAGTTTACTTAGCCAAGGTTATTCTATAGGTTGTCCTATCTAAGAACATAGAGAAATGTAACAAGTAAATAAAATAGGTACGTAAGCCACAAGTTAGCCACACATATCTCTAGACACACCAATGGTTATGTGCATAATAAGCCCTTTCACTTAAAAATAACATTGTGGCAACTCTGGATGCTACTGCACAAATGCTTCATCCTCCCATGTGGCATATTTACATGAAATATTCTTCCATTTGATTAGGTATTTTATAATTTCTCTGGAATCCAGTTGCTTGGTGCACTATTTAAGGATCACCTTAGGATCAAGAATAACTTTACCTTCCTCATCTAATTTTCATAATTCTATTTGAATGTTAACTCTATATCCAATGACTTTCTTTAAACATGATACATGAAATAATAGATGTATGTTAGTGGATGATTGAAAATCTAACTTGTAGGCCACACAGTCAACTTTTTCTAAGTTCTGACAAGGCCCATACTTTTTAGGGGACAACTTGTTATCTTTTTTTTGTTGCTTTAATAACATCTATTTATATGGATATAATCAAACAAAGAACCAATCACCACTGTCAAAATTCCTATCACTTCTATGTTGATCTTCTCGTTTCTTCATGAGATTCTAGGCCATAGCTAAATTTTTATGTAAACATGCAAGGACCTCCTATTAATGGTGAATATGTTCTTCAACTACATAAACCTTAGGATGTATCTTCAAGGTTGAGGTGACAAATTGAGAGTGGTGTCTATATAGTGCCATAAAAGGAGACATTTTAGAAGAACTATGAATATAAGTATTATACCACCATTCAATAAGTGGTAGACAATGAACCCATTTATCCTATTTATCAGATTCAAAACAATGGAGATATCCTTCTAGACATTTGTTGATTACCTCAGTTTGTCTATTAGATTAATGATGATAGGATGAACTATGATTCAATTGAGTGCCTAAACATGTAAATACATTAGTCCAAAAATTATTAGTAAAACTGGGATCCCTATCATTGACAATGATCTTAGGGGTCCCATGCAGTTTTTGAACTATATTGAGAAAAACAAAAGCTACTATACTAGAAACAAATGGCTATGATAAATTTCAAATTCCAATGTTCTACATTATTGCATGAGTATAGTACCCATACCATACCTAGATACATCACATTTAGCCACAAAAGTCTTAGAAAAATTAAGAGTGGCCAATACTGGAGTAGTGCACATAGCCAATTTCAATTGTTAAAATGCCCAAGTAGTTACATCGGTCCACTAAAAGGAGTCTTTATTTAATAAATATTTAAGTGGGGATGTAATACTACCATAATTTTTGAAAAAATCTATGGTAATAACCAGTAAGTCCCAAAAATCCCTAAAGTTGCTTGAGTATCTTAGGAATTGGCCAGTCCACCATTACTTGGATTTTTTTGAGATCCACATTCACTCCTTCATAAGATACCAAATGAATTAAATATTCAAACTCACTAGTGCTAAAAGTACATTTGGAACGTTTCGCGTATAATTGGTTTTGCTCCAAAATGGAGACTACCTATTTCACATGTTGTAAATGGTCTACACAATTTTTATTATAAATGAGGATATCATCAAATAATACCAAAATAAATTTCCTAAAAAATGTCTTACAAATAGTATTCATCAAACTCTTAAAAGTAGATGGTGCATTTTTTAGGTCAAAAGGCATAACCAAAAACTCATAATGGCCCTCATGAGTCATGAAAGTAGTTTTAGGTATGTCTTCATCATGGATCCTAATTTGATGATATCCATAATGTAGATCTAACTTCATAAAATAAAGAGCACCATTTAATTCATCTAGAAAATAATCAATGATAGGAATTGGAAACTTATCTTTGATAGTGTACTTGTTGAGTTCTCTATTGTCAGTGTACATCCTCCAAGTGTCATATTTATTTCTCACCATGACAACTGATGACAATTATTCACTTTAGATATGGTAAGTAATTCTTGCATCCAATATCTCTTGTACCATCTTTTCAATTTCATTTTTTTGGGCATATGGATACCTGTATAGTCTGATGTTCGGTGATGTACTATTAGGAATAAGTATGATAGCATGATCATGCCTATAGTTAGGTGGAAGTCCTTTTGGCTTGTCTCTAAACATAATAGAATGAGCATCAATTATTTATTATAGATCAAGAGGTGGAGATGGTTGAGTTGGTTTTACTTCCATAGAAAACAAGTGGGTTAAAAATGCCTCAGCACCCTTACAAAGAATATTTGTCATTTGATGGGAGCTAACAAGTTGGGGAGATTTAGCTTTTAATCCTCTTAGCTCAAATGTCCTTTCTTTATAGTGAAAATGCATGAATCATTCTTAAAACATCATCTCAATCGTGTTCAAAGTGGTGACCCACTGGACTCCTAGAACAATATCAGCTCCACCAATTAGAATATCAAACATAAGAGAATCCACTAAGTAGTCTCCCATGGCTAAATTAATACTATGAAATTTTATTGAATATCTAATATTACCACTATCTACAATCAGAACCTAAAATTTTGGAGCTATAAAAATGAAATAGTTCAAAAAAATAGCCAACTTATTATGGATGAATTTGTGTGTGCTCCTAGAATTAATAAAGATAGTGGCCTTTTGTTTCTTAAGGAAACCCATCACCTTAAGTGTTTAGGAGGTAATAATACCTGATAGGACATAGCATGAAATCGTAGGCTGAGAGTCTTCAGATTCTTCCTTAGGAACTTTTGCATCTACGTCATGTACTTCTACATCCTCTTCATTATCATTGGAACCTTAAATGTAAACTAGCTTATTTTTAGTAGAATGATGGTATTTGCTCCATTTACTGTCACAACCATAACACAAACCTTTAGCTTGATTCTCCTTAATTTGTCATTGTGTTAATCTGGTGGGATATGGAAATTATGGTGCTCAAAAGTTGCGATCATCACTAGTAGTGAAAGTTTTCCTTTGACTATCTCTTTTTATTCTATCACACGTGCCTTAAGGATAGCTTCTGATATAGATTATGGGCTAAACATTAAAACCTTGTATTATATGTTATCTTTGAGGCCACCCAAAAATAGATCTGTCAAATTTTTCTCAATGATATTTTGCATGCATAAAGAGATATTCTAAAACTGAAGAATACAATCCTTCACAGGGCCTATTTGTTGTATCTTGGCTAATTGGCTAAAACAATTCTCAGAGACATTATTCTAATAATGAGCTATCAACTCCTCAGTCAAAATAGTCCATGTATTAGGAGCACTATGCTTTTTATTTTGAGAACATAACCTATGATACCAAATGAATTTCTTAGGTTCCATATACAAGGTTTCCACTATCACCCTATGAGAAATAAGGGTTTGATGTAGATTAAATAAAATCTCAATTTGGTAATCCAAGTGAGATGATCCTTACAATCAAACTTAAGCATGTCCACTTTTGGCAACATCAATTTCATACCAGTATAGGATTTTTTGAGAGAAGGATTGGAATGCTAAAGTGGAGGGTTATTAGGCTAAAATTGAGATGTGATGGTAGCTAATTGTGTAGTGATTTGCTACAATTAACTATTTACTCCATTAATCTCTCTACAAATCCATAAAACATTAGCTTTGACTGTAACAAAGTCATCATGCCTCACCAAGTTTTTAATGTCCTCTTGAAGCTGAGAAATCACTGAATCTAAAGTTCCAGATTCCATGTCATCAACAGAAGGATTCTTAGGAGTTTTCGGTGCCCCTTTTCATCCCCAAGTTGAAAGACCTACCATAAACAAACCCTAGGAGGGTTTTGACCCTAAAAAAAGTGTACCAAGAAATGGTACCATTGTGATCACATTGTCGAGGTGAATCCAATGATTACCTTTCTATAATAGAGTAAAATTTTTAGTACCAAAAAGGTGTAATGATAGAATACATCATTGTGATTATCTCATTGAGATGAATCTAATGACTATAAGTGTGCAAGGGGAAAAAAAATCCAAACTTTGTTTTAAAAATATTTTTTCAAAAGAGCATTTTAAGCAATATTGTGCTGACAGAAAAATTTAATTCTTCCTAGATTTCAAGTTATGTTTTTTTCACTTTCACTACTCCCAAAAGCCATGCCTTGCCATATCTTTAAAAAATTCCATAGGAAACTTGACCAAATCAAAGCTTTGATGCCACTTGTAATGAAATTACTTAGATATTCACATAGAATAATTTTATATTGCACAAAATAAGAAAATATGAGAGATTACACAATGATAATTGATAGTAAAATAGAATAGTGGATAATATAGGAAGTCACTTCTAGGGGGAAACCCCCATAATAATTCACTAATAGAAAAATACTTCACATGATGCTTAATATCTAACCACTACCTCCTATATATAGTCTACTTAGTCAAGGTTATTCCATAGGCTGAACTATCTAAGAACATAAAGAAATTTAACAAGTAAATAAAAGAGGTATGCAAGTCACAAGTTAGCCACACATATCATTAGACACACCAATGGTTAAGGGCATAACACCAATATTATAAACTATTTACTTATGTTTTATTCAAAAAATTGGATATCTTCTTCAGTTCTACACTACTTACTTGCCACTGCATTAGTATATTTGGTGTAGTAATCAGTAGAAGTCAAAATGTACTTATGACCTTCTGATGAGTTAAGTTTTATTACCCCTATGAAATCTAGTCCGCACTAAGCAAAAGGTTTATCTACGATAGCTAGTTGTAGTGGTATGGCTACCTTAGGATATTTTGTGCTAAATACTTCACATGGATGGCAATGCCAAACATGCTTGTGGGCATCCTCAAAGATAATGGGCTAATAGTAACTTTCTCTAAGGATTTTATGAATTATCCTTCTAGATGGATGTCCACTTCCCAGCATCTCATAAAGGGTGTTCATAATTCCAGCTACTTTTTTTTGGATACATAGCTCATGTAAATTCTTCAAAGTTTTTTTAATATAAAACTCCATCTTTAATCATGTAGTGGGATGATTTGAGTCTTTGGGATCTCCTTCACTCCCTGATCAACCCTACAGGACAAGTTCCATTTATTATTAGATAGATAATAGGATCGTACCAATCTTTAGACTAAAAAGTTTGTTTTATATTCTGCATTATAATTAGCTTGGGGTTAGTATTGGAAATCAATTAGATTGAACCTTGGTACCTTAAAATTTTTTTAGTATTTAGTTCAATTTCATATTCATGTATCGTAAACATCTACTTACCTCTCCTTACCCCTAGTTCATTCTGACTTAGCATGAGATTGGTAGTAGGGTTTGGTAAGATTTCATACACCTTATTCCTAAGAATGTAGTTTCTAATTTTCTTCACTACCTTAATTAATGCACATGCTTGATTGTTAATTAAATAATAATTTAACTAAACATTCTTAAACTTCATGCTCATGAAAACAATTGGATGATCACATTCTTCAATTTTTTGAGTTAAAAATATAGTAATAATATGATCAAAACAAAGGAATAAACGTAAACATCTTTGGAGAAGTCTAGACTTATTAGGAACATAGTGTATCCAATTGCCTCTTTTATGTCCTTAGAATCCTTCTTGGTTTCTTCATTCGAAGTGATCTTGATGCCATTCTTTACCATATCATTCAATGGATTGACAATCTTTTCAAAGCTAGAAATAAACTTTCTTACAAAATTAATATTGATAAATAATGACTTCAATTCTTTTATACTTTTAGGAGGCTCTATTTTTGATATAGATTCTAATTTATCTAGGTCTATAGAGATTTCTTCCTTAGTGATAACATCTCCTAATAGTTCTCACTCAATAACATAGAAAATATTTTTCTTTGGGTTGAGATAAATTTTATACCTTCCACATCTTTCAAATACGTATTGTAGGTGCATAATATGATCTTCCCTATTTTTAGAAAAGATAGTCAGATCATCCACATACATAATAATTCATTTACCTACAAGACCTTGGAAATCATGATCCACATCCCTTTGTAAAGTAGCTCATACATTGATCAACCCAAATGGCATTCTTTTGTAGGAAAATGTGCCCCATTTGGTAGTAAAAGTAGTCTTCATCTTGTCTTCTTGATTTATAAGAACTTAGTTATACCCTAAAAATCCATCAAGAAAAGATATCATAATAGAACCAAACACTCTTTGTATAACTTGGTATAGAGAAGGTAAAGGATAGATGTCTTTTTCAGATGATTTATTTAGATTCCTAAAATCAATGCATAGTCTTATTTCACCATTATTTTTTGTAATTTGCACTAAGTTGGTGACCTAGGTAGAGTGCTTAATGGGAAACAATATTTTAGAATATAACTTTTTAAATTTTTTTAAAATCATATGTTCTAAAATAGGGTTGACAAGCCTGTGCTTTTATCTGAATGGTTTACAGTTTTATTTCAATGGTATGGTATGGGTGATGACTCTTCGATAATATATATTCAAGTCATCATAGGACAATACTATTCTATCCTTATAGTTTGTCAGCAAGCCTTTGGAATTTTTATTTTTAATTCTCATACATGGTGTCCCAATATTAATTAGTTGAGGTTGAGCTTGAGGTCTAAAAAATATATTGCCTTGTAATCTTTTCCACTTGCATTGGGTATTCTAGTGTTTTTACCTAGTTTGTCCTGATCAAATAACATTTCCAGGTTAATAATGCCTTTTTAAATGTTATTATCATTCACTTGAATGACATTGCTATCAAATATTCCATATTCTTCAAGAATATTTTCATTGGTCTCATCCATGATATGGGCATGTAATACGCCTTAGTTGGTCATGAAATCTAGGATATGTTGGTCATCATTAAAACCTTGGAGATGGTTTATATTATCTAGGACTAGAGGGAATGGAACTATCTCAATGATAAAGTTTTGAGAGTCATCGTTTGGCATAATATTGGTTGTAGCTAAGGTAAGTCCATCAATTATCTAATTTTCTTCCCTAAGAATGTAAAAAATGCTGAAAGCATTAAAGCATTTAAGCAAATCCTAGACTCTAAACTTATATCTCCTAAGATATGATAATTTACACTGATATATACTCCTCGCCTCACTGACTACAAGTTTTGAGTCACCATAAACCAAGAGATATTTAACCTTATGCTTAATCATAGATTTTAATCCTAGAATCAAAGCTTCATACTTTACAATATTATTAGTGCAAGGAAATTGAAGTCTATAAGCAAATTTTATTTCCTTCCCAACAGGATTGGTAATAACATTTCCTTCTTAAAATACATACTTACATCTAGTACATCAAAATGCAATTTCAAAATTATAGGTAAATCATGAGAACTCTTAGAAATACATACCTTAGGGGTGTCAAAAGTGTAGAGAAATAGATCTGAGTCCAATATATTGACTCTTTCATTAACAACATTATACTTAGTGATCTTGTGCTTCATCTGAGGCTTTCTTTTCACTCTAATCTAATTTGGGTCTCCTTTCAATGGCAACCACAAATTTGAATAGTCAATGGATATATATCCATTCATGGAATTTGTCTATTATCATTTTAGTAGTATCCCATAAGCATCAGGAATGTCCATGACCTTGAGTTCAACAAATTATTGGACTCTTGGCTTAGAGGCAAGCTACATATGAACATTTAACAATTCCCCAATTGATTTGACTCTAGATTTATCTAATTCATTAACAATTCTATCTAGTTTAATAAGAGTCAAGTGTAAATGATGATAAATCCCTACTAGCATAATTTTTTTTAATGTATAATAATCTAATAAATAATTATGTAAATTCTTATTGAACATACTGATAGTAAGCAGGAAAGGTGGGGACTCTGTCTTAGTTTTATACATAACAACATTGGCCTATCAATATTTTTAGACAAGGACTCCAATAACATGTCTCTTTGTTTAGTGATCTACATCAACTCATGTAATGTGATTTTAGCCTTAATTATTTTCATGTCTTCCACAATGTTATATGCAATCCTATTGGAAAACTTACATGCATCAGTACTATGTTTAGAAGTACATCCTTTTGGAGGCTTTGGGTTATTATCTAAGGTGGTATGTAGAGGAGTGTCAAAGTTATTTGAATATGTTGAATTATTCAGGGGATGCCTCCACTCCATGTTCCTTATAGGGTAGGTATTCTTTATAAACTTCTAAAAATCATAGACTTCTTCAGGAATATCATCAGGTTTATTATCTTTTTATAAAGGGAAGTCAAATATTTCCACCATAAAGGCTTGGTCAGTACACTTAGATCCTTATGTAATTGCACCATTATATTTATTATGAACGGCATCAAAAGTATCAAAATCCTCTTAAATAGATTCAAAATATTTAAATAATTCAATGCAATCTATCTCACCTTATCTAGAAGTGTAATGTGTTGTATAATAATCAGGTAAAGCAACATCAATAATATTTATATCCATTATTTTATTATCATTAGATGACTCATTGTTATTATTTTTGTTATATATATCATTACAAAACCTATTAATGGGCCTATTGAACCTTTACAAAGAAACTTTCCTCCAAAATCTCTCCCTGGTATTGCCAACTTTTTTCTACAATTGAAGAAAATTAGTCCTTAATTTTTGGACCATATTTAAGATAGAGTCATTATCATTCTTTGATGCCTAAAAATTATGAACTTGATTTTTATTAATACCATTGGTGGGTACCAAAGCCTTTTGATCACTTAGATTAAACCCATTTGTAGTAACATTCAATATTCCAAAGTTCTGGGTAGGATGAGCAGGACTTAAGGGTAATTGGTTCAAAGTTGTGATTTGGTTAAAAGTAGGTATATTCTTATTTTTATTAGGGAATAAATTCAAGGTAGGAAAATGTGGGTTATCATTGGTAATAGACAAAGACATCTGACCCTAGGGTTGTCTTTGATCATTGATGATCACTATTCCAGAATAGTCTAAGGCCAGATTATTCATAGGTCCAATAGATCTTTTTATGAAAATATAGTTCATAGGATTCAAAGCATATTTTTAGATTTGTAGAGCCAAAGAATCATCAATATTGTAAGGGTCTATGGTTTGAATATATATTTTCAATAACCTACCATTAAATTCTTTTATACATTCATTTACATCCCTTTTGATCATGGTGAATTACAAGTACAAGACACAAGGAATAATAATTTTGACAAATTGATCAATGAAAATATTATTAAAGTTAGCCCATTTGGTAATTTAATTCTTAGGTAAATTTAAAAACCATTCATAAGTAGCATATTTAAAAATAAATGGAAATAGTCTGCATGTTACATCTTCATGCGCTGCATTTAGAAATCTTAATGTAGCATTGAAACTCTTAATATGTTCCTCAATAGTTACAATACCATTAGAATTAATTTTTTCAAAGTATTTTTTTAGGATTATGAGGAAGATCATGTACCACACCTAACACATTTATCAAATAACAACCTAGCCAAGCCATACCTTGATCAGGATCAAACATGAGAGCAACTTGAATTGGTGAAGTTTCCAAAGATTTTGAGATCTTGTGCTTGCCTTTGTCTCTCCTAGCTCTCCAATGGATTTATAGTTCAAGTAGAGGTTCTCTAGTCTCTGAACATGACATTGTTCTAATTCTTGGTAATTACATCTTGAGATATTTGAATCTTATTTGAAATACATGTTAATCTTACCTTTGTAGAGAACAATGATTAGACTTACACATTAAGTAAATTTTAAAAATATTCATATAAAAAATAATAAAGGACAACAATATTCAACTAAATTAGCTTGAAGAAGTGCCCAATTATGTAAGTATGGCTAATATTTACACATCTAAATTTGAATAAACTCATATTTGCAAATTATTTATGAGTCTTTGATCAAAATAGCTATTACTAACCTCAAACCTATTGAATTGACAAAGATAAAGTCATCTTTACCAAAACCAAGTATATATTTTCAAAGGGCATTGATCTTTGTCTAAGTATGCACAAAGATGGGTTTAAGACCACAAAGATCACCAAACTTTACACAATTATGCTTAAAAAAACACAAGTATGTAAAGAATAAAGTGAAAAATAACAAAGATACAACAAATATACAAAGAACAACCCTCCTTTTAGTACTAGTGAAGCTCCGCATGTTGACACCTAAATTTATATCATAGGGGCTTAGAGTGTCTGAAGAACACTTCTCATTTTATAATTTAGAGAATTCAATTCATGATTTGTAGGTTTTGATAATCATATTATCCAATGCTGAAATAAGGGTAAAGCAAGTGAACTATGTCACAATATTTATAAAGTTTGGAGGTTGGTAGCTACCTTATATTGTATCTTTGCAAAGAATGGAACAATTTGAGCTAATATTAATGAATTATGACTAAATTTTAATATAAGACTAAGCTAACATTGATATTTAGAATGAAATTAAGCTAGATTGATCTAGTTAAAAAAATAAACAAAAGGAAGGGTAAGGTAGATAAGAGATATTATTGATCCTCATCCTAAAAATAATGATAAAGTTAAAATGTCCTCCAAGTATGTAATCAACCAATGTATAATACAAAATAGCATGACCTCAAATCTCATCACACATTAGGAAATCATCTAAAGAATGAAAAGTAATTCAAATAAGAACTTAGTTCACTTTAAAGTTTTACCCCTACAAGAAACTATCATTAGCTCAAATGCAAGAAGAGTGAACGAAATAAAATGAACTTTGTAACTTTTAGTCAACTTGGCACAAGTTAACAAATCTAAAATTAAAATATACACACTAATATTTCACAAGAACCATTCAAATATAGAAATGAGAACAAAAAAGAGTGAGAGAGAAACCATAATAATGAATGACATAAATCAATATGGTTAATCTTTGTATAATTCTTCACTTGCATTAATTGCTCAAAAGGTTACACAAGTTTTTGTCTCAAAAACTCCCCCACTTTAAAAAATGACAATAGTCCTTTTATAGAATGCAAGGAAGTATGTAGGTCAGTCGTATCAAATTACAAGTGTATAAATGTAAGGACATTTGTCCTTTATATAAAAGTTCTAGAATACACTAATTTCTTCCAAGTGGACTGACCTATAGGTAATGTGCTTACAAGTTGCACATGCCTTTATGAAAGAATATTTTGTTTTCAAAATATTACAAAGTTCTACAAAAGGAATATTACTAACTAAATTAAGGTCTGAGTTTTGATGTAGATCCCTACTTTTGCTGAAGAATCTTTATCCTGTAGTGTTACTCAATTATGAAATAGATGTCCATAACACGCTTCAACAAGATCTCTTTTCCATGATCTTCTAAGTCTTTGGGGTTCTTTTCAAGCTTCTCTATTACTTAATTGTTGCCCTTGGCATTTCCCATTTTTTCTTTTGATGATAGAAGTAGGCCTGTGATTCTCTTATTGTCATCTATTGTTTAGCCTTATACTTGGTTTGTTAATTCATATATAAACTAAAAGTTCATGTCATTGAACTTGTTATTAGTTATAATCCGTAATGAGATAAGGGTTATGGTTTCTTTTTCAAACTATCCAAGATAAGCAATATGCCACCTTCTTACTATTTAAAATCTTTGGTCAGGTCCTCTATTAATTTTCGCTAGTTACTTAGAACTTTAATATTAGCTACTAATATGGCCATAGATATATTCAAATATTTTACGCTGATAGTCCTAAAATAAGGAACTTGGTTCTCGGTCAAGGCCTTGATTAAGTCTTTCACTTGATAGCTTGAAGTCTGTTATTGGCTAACTTAGCTTTTAGCCTTAGTGATATGATTCTCCATTTATCACTACCTAATTATAACTAACCTGAACAATTTAAATAGGTTAGTCATGGTGTCCTCAAAGGTCTTGAATATGTCTTCATGGATAGATGAGACAATAGCTTCATTCAGATTCTTATTTTATTGTAAGAGGCCCTTGATTATGGTTTACCATTACTATGATTGGTCGTATACTACATCAAGGATTTTTTCCTTTAATATATTCACTTTGCTTGGATTTTTCCCTTTAACAAGGGTAAGACCTATGAATGGATATATCCTTTGGAGGGTGAATTCCTCACCACCAATCATGGCCTTCTTTTTAATCACCCTCTCCAAACTAGTATCATTTGGGTTAAATTGAATTATGGCCAATGATTGAGTCATTTTTGGAGCTTTTGGAGATTCTATTTATGTGCCACTTGACTCCCTAGGGGTAGTCATCCTTTGTTCTTCATCCTTATGCAAGGCCACAATCCAAGGTTTGAGGTCATCATGCACATGGATATTGACAAATTTTTGAATGGCCCAAGGATGGTGCATTATTGTTATTTTATATAGCTTTCCATGTATAAACCATTCAATAATGGTTGGACCATGGATTGGGTTCTCATTACTAAAAAGGTTACCCTTATTCAAAGGATGATTGAAGGTTAACTTGGGTCTCTTCTTCTGTAATGGATCCAATTCAATCTCATATTTCCTCTTGGGGATATTAAATATTTAGGACTAAACCTAAAGCAAATTCCTTTTCCTTATCTTTCTCTACTTTTTCATCTTGAGCTTCCTTTACTTGGGCATCTTCCTCATCTGATTGTTAGGCACTAGATAGTGCCTTTAGGGAATCCATCACTATTTCTTTAAAATCCAATCTTGTTATCTCAATTCGTTTAATTGGTGATCCTTATTCTTTAAGATAGGATGAAGATGATGAAATCTCATCAGGTATCTTCTTTGTTTATGGTTGAGATGGAGGAGGTATAGAAGATGGACCTCCTAGAAAAAGGTATTGCCTAGGTTTCATTTGTCATATATCATCATTTTCCCTTTTATTAATTTAATAATTTAGATTTTGGATTGATGTTGTGCTATTTTAATCTTGTCAAGACATCAATGAATAAAGAAGCTTTGGTGTACATTAAATCATTAACACCAGATAGATCTTCATATATTGTACTTATAATTTTTACTTTCAAGTACCTTACTACCTTTCCTTAGGGATCCCACTATCTTAGTTCATCATGTTGTATTTTGAAATAGGCTATATGTCTAGAAGTAGCATCAATATTATCCCATTATTTAAATATAGTCCTACTAATGGTCATGGGTAGGGTATGCAATAATCCTTCTTGATTTAAACAGACTATATATACTATTACATATCTAGTATGTTACCTCTTACTCAATTAACTTATTTGACACATGGATTGGTGGCCTAAGTGGTGTGAATTAGGTTCCCTCAATCATAATGATTATGTAATATAGGTAAAACCATATGTCACTAATGGATTTATTTGAATTTTTAACTTGAGGAATAACTATTACCATTGGGTTTCTTGTTATGGCCTTAGACAATGCTAAATAGACACAGTCATAGATGAAATTAATGTGGTCCATGTAATTAAATATGTTTAAATTTTAGTGGAATTGGGGTATTGATTATGTCCCTTAAGGTCACCATCCTTTAATGTTGGGGATCTTGGTAGTGGTAAGGAAGGCATATAATAGGTAGGACATCATGTACAATTGGTTCCTAGTCTTTTTCCTTATTACAAAAATGTACCTATGTAAACATGTGCTAACATACTAGCCAATGGGAGGGGTGAATTCCTTCTCAACCATAAAATATAATAAGGGTAACTATATTTTGTAAACATAAGTGGTCACGGTATTCCAACATAGCTTGTTCATTAAAGTCATAATTATTTAGATCGCAAGTTAAAATTGGTTAATATATGGATGTTGTTATTGAGATCAGAGAAGACTTGATTTATAAATTATAGCCATAGAGTGAGGATATGTTTTAAATAATTCTTCTTCACCCATTCATTAATTATGACTACATCTACATGGGGATTTCAAAACTTATAATAGTTTTCAAAAGTAATGGAATAAATATAAGCTACACTTTTTTGAGTATGTTCATTGACCATCATGCCCTTTTCAATATTAAAATATTTAAAAATAGGGGAGAGAACATCTATGCAGTGAAGTACTTCTAGGTTTATAGCAACAAGATGAAGGCTTGTCATTTGAAAGGTAACCACATCATAATACCTTCTCTTGACTAATGTGTTCTTCTCATCTTCCTTGGTGATGGTAGTTAGCTCCTCAATCATCCAAAAAATCTTGTACCAATTTTTGTTTCTGATGTTTAAAGTCACTACATTGAATTTGGTCTCCTTAAAGATTCTCCCCACTGTGCTTGAGGTCAAGTAGACCATTAAATCTTCTCTATCTTATTTTTTAGCTGCCATGGTTTTGAGTTTGTTCAATTTACTCATTGGTGGTCTATAGTTCAATACTAGATAAATTTTAACTTGCTCAAATGTTGATTCACTTACTTAGACTTAATGGTGACCAATTTAGGATTGAATCAGGGATTTTCTAAACATTAGGGCTTTTCTATAACTTTAATGGTAGTAGTTGTTTACATTTAAATGAGTTTTGTACCTAGAATTTTCATTTAGATGTGTAATTATACCTTCAATTTTATGAGCCCATAAGTTCTTTGGATTTGTTAAGTTTGCTTATGTGGCATCTCTTGGCATCTATGTGGCACTCTCATGACACATTATTCATTAATATTTAAAAACATGATTGTTGCTTCTTTGAAAATCTACTTTCATCTCATGCTATTTGATTATTTTATATGGATCAATGATATTCATTGATCTTGATCTAGATATTTGAATGTCATTGGTCATAATATACATTGAGCCTTGAGTTTGTGCCACTTTTTAGTCCCATAGGCCTTTCGAGCTTCATTGAAAACTCTTCATTGATTTTACATCGTTAGATGTAATGGGCATAAATCAATATATGTCATTGATCTCCCAAAGGTGATTGGTCTTTAATGTGTACAAGTCTCTAAGGTTTTTCCACTTGGAAATCCCATGGTCCTTTTGAGCTCTGCACCTTATCATTTTTATAAGTTTACATTCTTTTACTATGTGGAAATATCTAGTTTGCTCGCAAGGGTCTTTGAATTTTCAACATTGATTACACATCATTAGATCCAATGGGTATGAGTCAATGCAGGTTGTTGAACTTTAAAATTTGCTTTAGATTTCATTAGTGTTAAGCCCTGAGGATGTGCCACTTGGTAGTACTACATGTATTTTGAGATTTATGCCCTATTAGTTCTCTCAGCTCATGCACTTTTGCCATTTGGTAGCCTCACATTAACTTAAAGTTTCATTAAAAATGTCTTGAATTGATATGATTCATTAATCAATATCTATAGGATAAAACACATATCATTGATATTTAAAAGGATATCGATGTTTAAAATATAGTCTATTACTTAAATTTTCAATCATTGATTTTGATCTATTAGATTAAGCCCACCCAAGTGAATGTGGTCTATAGATCATGATCTAAGTAGTTGAATGTGATTGGTTCCTATAATTATAAAAGATTAAGTAAGTTAGCCCATAAATATATATGTTTTAGACAAAATTTTTATTCATATTAACAAATACAAATAAAATTTAGTCTTAGATATATTAAGCTAAGTCAAAAACATAATAAAAGGACCTCATGAATCATTAAAGTTAAAGAGTATGTCTTTAGCTTAACAAAAGGACCCTATGAATAATATAGTCACAACATAAGATTTTAGCATAATTTTTTCTTATATTAATAAAAATAATTAAAACGTTAAGGTATGAACATAGGTTAAGTCTATGTTATAGTAAAAGAGGCCCCTTTAGTATTAATATTGATCTTGCACCATTGGATTGAGGTGATCTGTGTGAATATAGACAATCGATATTGATCCATGAGGTCTGGTTTATGTTAATAAACATGAATGAGACTTTGGGATTAAGATTTTAGCCTAAGTTTGTAACAAAGGGACCATGTATATAATAAATTTAGACCATGCTTAAGATAAAGGGGGAACAAGGGGCTTTGGGCATAAAGAGACCAAGCATATAATTTTTAGACAAAGGTTTAGTTGTGTTGAAAAACATGATAAAACCTTAGTATAAAAATTGAACTAAGTTTATGACATTTTTTAGTGTTCCTGCATAAATTATTTCCACCAATTTTAAATTTGGTTCAAAGGAGCCTATGCTAGGGTTTCTTGAACAAGGGTTTAATGAAGTTTTAAATATGGATATAACTTGACTTTATAAAAACCAAAGGCTAATAAATTTCAAAATAAATATTAAACCATAAACTTTAGACACAACACATTCAAGAAGGGATTGATCCAACCTGTAGCGTAAAACATAAAGAATAAATGTTAAAAAATGTAGACTAGGTTAAACTAAATCCATGCTCAAATAAGCCAATCAAGTGAAGGTGTGCATGATCTTCAAATAAAGATAATGTTCAAATATATTAATGCCAGTTTGATTAAGTGAATTTCAATTTTAATGTATAAATTGCACAAATTGACACAAAGTTCCCCATTTTTCATAAATGGGGCTATGTTAACCTCAATAGAACACTTGAATCATAATTAAACATAATCATATAATTTATAAAACCTGCATCTTTATGTAAGATATATACAAAGGGTCTTGTAATTTGTACACAGAGAATTTAGTCTTCAATTCATACTCTATCCTTTATTTTATTTTTTCATTTATTGCAGAATGAGGCAATTTTTTGAATTTATCCACCTAGTTATTTGTATAAGTTTCTTCCCAAAAAGCATTCCATAAGCAACAAGGATGTCAACATTCATAATGGAAAAATTGATTATTTTGTGTGAAAAATATGCAAATGTTAAATGATCATATTTAATTTAAATGACCAATGGTATTATATTTGTATCCATTAAATAGATGTGTCCAAATGCTAGAGTACATCTAATAACTACTGCATGAGTTACTTTGGAAGTAATTTCATTATCGAAAGATCTATTTTCAATGATATAATTACTAGTCTTGAATCCTTTAAGTAGAAAGGATAACTAAAGGATTTCAATCTTACCCATCTTTTTAATGAAAATAGATAGAATTATTAAGGTTTGAATTATTGATTGTGGAGAAAAATAAATTGTATGAAGGTTTACTATAATTAGAGTTTTTACTTTTCATAAATTAAGCTATCATGTCTAATTATAAGGATTAGAGTTTAACTATTATTATTTATACATTTTCAATTTAGAATTACTCACGTGAATCATAATATCAAAAATAAGAAGACTACTATAAAAGGTGATTTTTATATATAAAATCACTTGAAACAGTCCTATATTACTTTTAATATAAAAAACTATTTTTAGGTTAATAAAAATAGATTATTGAAGTGAGTTACATACCTATTTTTCAAAATGAGTTTATTTTCCTTGATTAGGTAATGAAAACCCTCACAGAAGGGTAAATATTATATGATGTATGTGTAGGGTCTATTTGGGCTTGGTCTTATCCTTCTCTTTTGAATTGATAGGATGTTACTTAATATTGGCCTCTTCCTTCAAATTTATTGAACTAGTAAAAATATAAAAATAAAAATCATTCATATCTATACGTATGTCATCATAATCATCTTCTTCATATTAATAGTAAGGAAATTCCAAGCAAGTAGAGTTCACATAAGAGTGGCAAGTTATTCATAGAGGAAAAAGGAGTTTGTTGTGGACCATTAATACATTAATAATAGGAATCAATTGACCTAATTTCAAACATGCAACCACATACATATCATAACAAAATAATACACAAATAAAATGTGACAAACTATACATGTCGAGATAGTGACATAACAATGAATAAATCCAGATCATATAATGGTGGGGAATACAATAAAAAACATAAATACATATGAAAACTTTTCTAACCATCAAAAAACCACTATGTTACCCCAATGTACCACTGTCAATGTTAGCCTAGCTCATAAGATGGTATTTTTAATCACTGAGTATATACATCAGCAATATCTGATCAAAAATCAATAAAATGATTAAGTAGTAGTGAACTATAATATAATATTAATTACATCAAATAATCCATACATCATCAAGTGCATAATTTCACACATGATAATTACATCAACCTATGGTCAAGTATCACAAAATTAGAATCCAACAACATGGTTAAACTAAGTAACAAAGTGCATTAATCATCTATACTGTTTATATTATTAATTTTTAAGCATTCATTTAAAGGTATAGAAGGGTGGGGTCATAACACTTATTCGGAATTTATTGGCTTTATCCCCAGTTATTGTTATTCTTTAGAAGAAAGAAATTCATTCATTATAATGATTCTCAAATAACATGTTATAATTTATTTTATAAAATCCATGCATGTCATTAAGCTGATGGAGTGCTTGGGAGTAATAAACTAGATGGCTTAGTTTCACCCTATGGACTATAGGTAAATGTGGTTTGGGTGGCCTTGTAGATCATGGTACAAAATTAGTGTTTCAATGAGAGTATGATGTAGCCTATTCATAAAAAAAATAAGGTTTGATATCCATGTGAGTGCATTCTAACTCAATCTTGTACTTCATTTATATTGAGTTTATGAGGTAATGGTAGTAAATCTGAATATTAATATTGAGTAGAGTTAGCGCTAACAATTCTATGATATTCATCTTTACTTGTGAGATTTGGATTGATTCAGAGGTAATTCTCTAGATTGTCCTCTATACTTTATGAAAAAATAAAGTGATGTATATTTGCTGATGTAACTGATAGAGGAAGCCATACTTCAACCTCTAAGATTTAA